>JAMXBD010002897.1:0-154099 GCA_024138025.1 Combretum micranthum
CCTCAATTTTGTTTCAATTTTTATTTATTTTAATCACACAAAAATCCCTCCACATTTTCCTAAATACCCCCCTCCTCTTTCACTTCTTTCACACATTCACTACCCACAAATTCTTACCAAAACTCTCTCAAATTCTCCTCTCAAAACTCTCTCAAAATAATTCCACAACAACTTCCACCAACAACTAAAATCCATAAACCACATACGACTATCAAAACCTTCTTTAGGTAACTACCTTCTTTATTTTCTCTTCTTCATGTCATGTAACTTTACATGACCATAGTGTGAGTTTCCAAAGACTACAAGTTGTGGAAGCTACATTATGTTCATGTTTGTTTTTGTTCATGCAAATCCATTTATGTTTTATGTTATTATTATTTTTTTTTATTATGTATATATTAGTATTATTATTTTATATATATACACATATTCTTTAGAGCATATAAGCTCGCTTGCAATTTATTTATTTCATGCAAAGCAATTTATTTATTTATTCTTATTAAATTAAGACTAGTCTTTAGTCTTAGACTTGTCCTCATCAAGTCAAAACAAGTTTTCTTTCTTTCATTTTATTTTATTTTGGGACTAGTCTACTTCTCAGTCCCGGGAGCCTTGAAAAAGCTAAGACTCCAATACTTGACTTTATTACTTATGTTATTTTACTTGCTAGTATTTTCTTATAGTTCATGTTCATTTAAATTGTTGTCTAAAATTTCAAAGTTCTAAAAATAAATTGACAAAAAGAAGATTTTAACACATTAGAAATAAGTTTATGTAAAGAAGGAAATCTATGGTTTGAAAAAAAAAAATAAAGTTATCTCTTTTCAAGTTACAAGAAGAAACTATTAAGATTTTAGAAACTACTTTACTATAAAAAGTTCTTAAGTCACATATTATTCCACTTTGTTTTATCAAGAAAATAAACTTTTATGAAATGGATGATTTCTATAAGGCATGAGAAAAGAATGAGAAATTTTCAAGTAAAGGTTTTGCAAAAGATAGACAAAGAAATTTGTACAAGAAAAATAAATTGTATTTCTTAAAAAACTCCAAAATAGTATTAGTATAGGAAACTTATAAAATAAAAATTAATTTTACTTGGGAAAAATAATGAAACCAATATAAAGCATTTTTTTTAGAAAACAAAGGAAACAAGGTATTCATTTCAAGAAATTTACAAAAACAATTTTTGAAAACTATATTTTTCTAAAAAACTTCAAACCGACATTGTTTTACTTAAGAAAAATAATTGGACAACAAAAAATTGAGCATGCTTAACAATAAGTTATATAGTTATAAAAAGAGAATTTTTCAACTATATAGATAACTAAGTATCTATCAAACAAATTTTGATTTCTTGAACTAAAGTTGTTTTGTGTTAAAAATTCGTGGTGAACTTTGTCGCCACTGTTTTGGGGCCTAAATGACGTAGTTTGACAAAATAGTTTGGAAATGGGTAGATCTTTTCGAATAGGTAGAAATCGGTATATTATATGCCGATTCCATAGTTAAAATGACCAAGTTATGGCCATTTTAAGTTGGAACATTTCTTTATACGAACTTTAACGTTCTTTTGACATTGTTTTGTCAAACTTCAAGAAAATCATCAAGGAATACTCATTGTGGGTATTTTCTTTGGCTAGGGATCCTGAGGAAGGATTCCTTTACCCCGAGGATTATTACGATTAAGTGGAGTGTGTGAACGACTCATCCCCATAGAGGAACAGTCGACATGGCAACGTAAGTTTATTTCCATTAAATGCTATACTTGTTGTGCTTGTAAATTAGTTGCATTAGAATTAGGAAAAGATAAACCGATATGTATGTAAAATAATTCTTTGAAAGAATCCTAAGAATATCGGAGCAGGAATTGTTTTAAATGCTTGTTTTAGTATAACCTTTGATTTGTATGCAATTCTTTGATCGCCTTAAAAATTCAATAATAATTATGCTATGACATTATAAATAAATGGATTCATGCATACCACGAAGTGAGTCGTATTACATTTTGGGTTATTATCCTTGGGTGAGAAGAATAGTAAGCTCATGTCGAAAGCAATACTTAGCGGGAGATCCAAAAGCAATTGCTTGGCGGAAATCTGAAAGCAAGGTCAAATCAAGTAGATTCGGAATGCTTGGCGATGAGTGCTTGCAAGCTTAAAACTTTTTAAAACTACTTGTTTTGAGGTTAAGAATCACCAAACCCCGAATGGAGGGTGCAAATCCATTCAACATATAGTTCCGAAAAACTATATGCTTGTCTGCTCACGTGTATGTTGCATTACATTTGATTGTTTAAATCAACTTATTTGAAATCTTGTTACAAGAAGTTATTTATGAAAATAGTTCTCACTAAGCCCATTAGCTTATACCCCAATAGATATCTTTTGCAGTTTCCCTACTTATGGTTAAGGCCACGAGGACCCTGCGGGCAGGTAATTTCTTCTAGATAAAAAGAATTCTAAGATGAAGTTTAGTATTAGAAATATTGCATAAATATCTTGTAATAGAATAGTGATCTTGGAAAGTGTCCCTAAGTTTGTAAAACCATTGCTATAAATGAATGTTTATTATGAATCCTCCTTTTTAATATGTTTTTATATCTTCTTAAGCATCATCATTCCATATATGGTTTTCTAAAGTTGTGAAAGTACGCCTTACACTTAATATAAAAGCTTTTGGGATTGGCTAAGGTTATCATACTTAAGCTTTAATATTGAGTGTGGTGGACTGTCACGTTTAGGGTACCCGTTGGGGCGTGACACAAGTATTTGATAAATACTTCAAAGTTAGGCATTTGGTATCCTAAAAATCACAATTTTAATTTAATAGGATACTCAGATGCAGATTATGTTGGTTGTAAAATTGATAGAAAAAGCACATCTGGTACTTGTCAATTTTTAGGTGACAAATTAGTTTCTTGGTCTTCTAAGAAACAAAATTCTGTTGCCTTGTCTACAGCTGAAGCAGAATATGTTTCTATTGGTAATTGTTGTGCACAAATGCTTTGGATAAAACAACAGTTAAAAGATTATGGTTTATTTTTCAAAAATATACCTATTAAATGTGATAATACAAGTGCAATTAATCTAAAAAAAATCCAGTGCATCATTCTAGATCTAAGCACATTGAAATTCGACATCATTTTATTGTGATCATGTAATTAATGGTAATATTGTTGTTGAATTTGTACCATCAGATATGCAATTAGCCGATATTTTTAAAACCACTTGAAAAATTGAATTTTGAATTTATAAGGAATGAAATTGGAATTTGTAATCTTTTTATTGAAATAATAATGATAATAATTTAATATCTTAAAGTTTGTTCACTGACGAATGATAATCGAAGATTCTTAATAAAAAGAAAGAGGAAGACATTAATTGTTCGCAACTTTCTGTACGGGAACTCGTGATTTTTTTTTGGCGCTCAAAGTTCTGTCTTTTGTCTCCCCAATACTCTGTCTTCTTAAGTGTCCCTCGTCTTGGCTCTTCATATTTCTCTTTTCATTTCGAGCAAACCCTAAGAAATCCTTGCAGCGAACTTTTTCCTTTCTGTTCAACATGGCTCCTCGCAAATCTCAACGTATCACAACAAAAAATTCAAAACCGTAACATCTAAAGATCCTATCTCTATTCAAGATACACAATCCTCCGATTCTCAACAAACCCTCTCTCAATCAGTTTCATCATCTAGGGTTCGTGAAGAACGAACTAAAAACAAACAAGAATCTGGACAGAGCTCTCCACAATCTAAAGGAATAGCGAAAACGAAAAAATCCAAGGAAAATGTGTCACAAAGTTCTGACCCATAACCTATATCAGAACCTGTAAAGCAAGTCAAGAAGGTGAAAACTTCCAAAGTTTCCTCCAAGAAAAGGAAAGAAGTACCTTCACCATCAAAGGAACAGCCCATCCAAAAAGAGCAGACTGTCAAAGAATCTGAGATCAAATGTCCATATAAGAAGGTAAAAATCCATGACTGTGCCTTTATAGATTTTGAATATTTTAAGAGGAATGGATTTTACTGGAATAAATGGCTAGATAATGTTGGTTGTAGAAAGTTATGTAATCTGACTAGAGATGTGATTGGAGAAATGATAGAGGAATTTTATAGGAATTTGAGGTATGTCGATTCTAGGAGTTTGAAGTCAAGGGTTCAAGACGTGAATATAACAGTCTCACGTGATGATCTAATTAAATGTTTTGGTTTGAAAGATTGTCATGATGATAATACTGTTGTTTCTATGAGAAGGAATGATATTTTTCTAAAAATAAATGGAAACATAGGACAGTTTCCAGATGATGATGTGTTTGTATATGAGTTTGAATTAGTCGTTAGAATGCTCCAAAAAATTTTGCGAGAATGTATTCTTCCTCGCAAAGGGAGTTCTACGACAGTGACAAAAGAAGATGGCTTGATTATCTTGAGTATGATACAGAAAGTTAAGATAGATTTGCCTAAGAGAACTTTGAAAAGAATTTGGAAGGAACAGGAGTATAGGGTATATGGGAATGTTCTTATGGAGATATTCAAATTTAAAGGAACTCCCATTCCTAAGAAAATAAAATTTCCTATAGGTCTAAAAAGAATTGGAGAGAAAAGCATGCATCATATGCAAATTAACCTTATAAGAAATTCTGTATGCTGTTGATGGTGCGATTTACTTGCACAAGAAACATAGGAAAGAAATTAACTGGGACAACGTTAAGGTAACAGTTGAGGGGGAGCAAAAACCAACTCCAGAAGCTTCTCCAGAAGTTTCATTGGATGAGGGAGCAGATCAAGGAATGCACAGGCTGGTAAAGAACCAATGAAAGAAGGAAAAGAAAAGATATAAGCCTATGACTGGTGGGAAAATTTCAGATAAGGGAAAATTTGCAAAAGGATTCTTCCTGGAGAGTGAAGATTCTTTTCCAGAAGGTCCAGGAGAAGCATCTTCTTTTCAATCCAAAAATGTTTTTGCGCAGATGCTGGCGGCCTCTCTTGAGTCTTTTAAACAGGACTTTACAAAGTTCATATCTTCAGAGATCAAGACTCAGATATCCTCTTTGCAACAATCCCAACCTCCACCATCTAGGATGCCTTCTGATTCACATGCTCATTCTGATCTTCACCACCTGAGCAAGAACCTATTCCAGAAGCTGTCACAACTGACACTTCAATTGATCATGGTTCTCCTCGATCTGGACAGCCCTATGAACCACTCCTCCAAACTTAAGTCTTGTGCCGTTTATTCCTCTTGATGTGCTTCAGCATCCAGCAAATTATCTTACTCCACCTCCACAACACTTTGCTGCTCAAACTCCTCTTCCATCCAATTATCATAGGCGTGTGAAAAGGACAGCTCGAAAGTCAACAAAAAGACCTAAAAAGCATTAATTTTTGTTATGTTTTCTTTGTTTACGGATATTATTTTTGTTTCCATTTTTTTTTTTATATTTCACATCAGACCTGTGATGTAATTTGGATAGACTGCTTATATCAACTTTTAACATGTTTTCCTCCTAATTTTGTTGATAACAAAAAGGGGGAGAAAAGGTTAATGGATATGTATGTGAATGTGTGATGAATCGCATGTGTAATGAATGTGAATATATGTGTAGATGTATGTATGTGTATTCGTGAATGTGTAATGAATGAATTTAATTGTTTGTTATCATCAAAAAGGGGGAGAATGTTGATTCTCTATATATCTAAAGTTTTGATGATAACAAAATACTCAATGAACTAACTATTCAATTAGTGTGCAGAATTATATTCAAAATTTTATACAGAATATTGGTAAAATTATTGAACAAATATATAAGGTTGAATAATATTAAGTCTTGGATATGAACAAGTTTTTAGATAAGTTAGACAAGAGTTGTTATACGATATGAAGATTTCGATGATGTTTAAAGAAAAAAGGTACACAGAATGTTTTTCAGAAGGATACTTAAAGTATAAAACAATCCCAGAAACACAGAACCTTTCACAGAACCTTTGGGAGAAACTCAAAGCAACCATTCTGAATTGAAGTTAGTTTCCAGAAACACAGAAGTTGTTACAGAACCTGTTCAAGAAACTTCAGCAGTAATTCTGAGTTAAAGATAGTTACTGTTCATCTTCTCAAACAAGATCTACATTTATTTATGAAAAAGATCAATAATTTTGAAGACCTAGCTCCGAGATAATAAGTATATTCGGATAGTATACTTATTAATTCCACTAAAGTTAGATTATCCTAGGGGATTAAAGAAATTGTCGGATTGATTATTTTTATCAAAGAAGTTTTCTGAAAATAAAGAACATAAGCTATAGTTGATTAATGATGGAACGATTTCAAGACAGAACAATTATGTTTTCTGATTTTTCTCAAGATAAAAACAAATTCGAATTGGATATTATTAAGAAATCAAAATAAGAACAATGTTATCTTTAAGAAGATGACACACGAAGATCACGTTGAAGACCGTGATATCAATCAGCAATAGTTCTCCAGATTTATCTTCAAGATCAACGTTATCAGAGCTTTCAAACAGAAAACAAGTGGATTATCTCAAATCACGAAATTCAAGCTGATCTTATCTTAATTCAGCATATCAAGAATTCAAATTCAAATCTGGAACTGAAGAAAACAAGAAGAACGAGATTCTCTCTTGAAGAATATCAGCAGCATTTGATAAATCAAATTAAGGATAAGAAGTGATAGATTTTCATCCGTGATTTTTGGGATATCTATCTTATCTTGGGCGCAACAATCTCTGAACGTTAGAAGGATATGAGATGTGAAAAGAGTTAAAAAGAAGAACAAGACGCAGAACTTAAGACAGAAAAAGAAAAAGAAAAAGTCCGAGAGCAGCTAGACTCAATCATTGACAAAAAAAAAAATTCTTAAGAGTTGAAAAAGCAAACTTTCGTTGTTCTCTTTCCACGTGCAGATTTGTAGCAAATTTTATTGCAATCTTTACATTTGTCTTTTAGATAATCCAAGTAACTTGTTGTTGTCTTCAAGTGAATTAGTTCAATTACTAGTTTAGACTCTATAGATCGATGGAAGCTAGAGGATAGCTGTGAGAATCGAGCAAAGAGAATTGTACAAGCTTGTAATTGATTTTGTTGGATATAGTGGAACAAAACCCATAGGATAACGGGGTCCTCGGCTCGGAGCTGGAAGAGTGGACTGACGCACAAGGCGGAACCACTATAAATATCTGCTTGATCTTCTTATCCCTTCTCTATTTATATTTCCACAGTTTATTTTATTGCTGTTTAATTGTTTATATTGTTCTCTTAAATTAAAATCAAAGGGGATTTTTTTTGTAAACCCCCGAAAATTTCATAATTCTTAAAAATAATCCTAGAAGTCTAAGTATAAAAAATTACATCCCGAAAATCGACTCAAGATAAAAAACCAAATTCTAGACCGAGTCAAAACACTGGAAACAAAACCCTAAAATCGAAGCAAGTTAAAACTTAATTCCAAATAAGAATGAGCTCTCTAGATCTTAAGAAAACAAGGAACCCTTGGAATAAAATATAAAGTCCAACTACCGGTATAATCAACGTCCATACGCCAATTAAATAATCTACCCAATTCCTAAAACGCGAATCGAAACGATAGATCCAAATACCGCTTAACAACGAAATGATAAAATCCTAAATCCTTCGGTAAAATTTTAGAATCACAAATTCCAAATTTTTACCAAAAGTCAAACTAAGTCAATTCATAACCTTAGACTCGGTTAAACGATCTCGAGAACTAAAAACTATTAAATAATCACAAATAAAATAAGATAAACCATAGGCATCGAGCTAAAAATATAAAACGATCAAAACTAAAAAATTATACGATCTTATGAGTATCTCGACGAAACCAGAAGTCAAACCGAAACCTTAAAGACAATAAAACCCATAAGGAACCCTAGCGTTTAAGATCCGGCAATCCCGCGTTTTCAAACCCCAGAAAACGAAATTAAGTTAATGGCCTAGAATAGTTTGTAATAATATAGAGTAACATAAAAATATCAGATTCGCGAATTTCGAGTGTCCTTCAGACTCAAACGGGATCAGTGCTCGAAAAGCGTGTCCCGGAGCTCGGAATATTAAAATTATTCCGTTTATACCAATAGACTCGTACAAATACAAGGATTCCAACAATATCAGTTTTAAAATTTTTCGATAGCTAAAAATTACAGATATCGCATTATTACGCGTATTTTTATTACTACCGGTACTTTAATTGTCTAGTCTACTATTCATAGTACTTTTCTACTATTCATTACTATTTCACTATCTCTACTTTTTCTTACACCTTTTTCTTACTACCTACATACCTATTTTCTTACTTTTTATATTTCCAATACACCTTTTTTCAAATCATACCTTACATATTAATTATTTTCTTACAAATTTCACTCAAAAATCAACTCACACCACCTCTTCACACCATGGCCTGTGCCTATCTCCCTCCCATCATCTAATTTATTTCTTTTTCAATTTATTTTATTACATCTAAAATTCACTCCAAAAATTCTATAAAATACCCCTTCATTTCATTCTTTCACACAATTCATTCACCACCAAAACTCTCTCAAATTCTCTACACAAACACTCTCCATAAACTTTTCCTCTGCCAAAACTCTCTTTCACCAAATACCCACAAGAATTTCTCTTTATGCAATACAACTACCATCTCTTCATAACACATAACCATACATTCACTACCATCTTTATACCACAAAAATACCTTAGGTTAAAAATTTCTTTTAACCATTTATTTATCCATGTCATGTAACTTAGCATTACTATGGTGTTGTTTTGAAACTCATATGAGTAGTAAAAGCAACAACATGTTCATGTTTTGTTCTTGTATATAAGCTTTCTATTTTAATGTGTTGTTATTATTATTGTTATTATTTGTTTCTAAGCTAACTTATATTATGTATATTATGTATATATTTATTTAGAGCATATAAGCTCATTTGTTATTTATTTACTTTCAAGTTATGCAATTTATTTATTTCATGTTATTATTAAGACTAGTCTTTCTAGTCTTAGACTTGTCCATATCAAGTCAAAACAATCTTTTATTTATTTTCTTTAATCTTTCGGGACTAGTCCATTCTTAGTCCCGGGATACCTTGATGAAGCTAAGGCTCCAATAATTGATCGGGAGTTCTTGATGAAGCTAAGGTTCCCAATACTTGATATTTTATTTTCTTGCTTATTATTTGTTTCTAGTATTTTCTTATTATTTTATATGCTCATGATAATTGCATCTACATAATGTTAATGTCTCAACTAATTCAAAAATAGAATTTTATTTTATTAAAAGAACTTAAAAACCCAATTTCCTATTATGTGACTTGTCACAAAATAATGAAGTTATTATCAAACAACATAGAAATAGATCAATAAGTTTTCTCAAAGTTTTCTTAAGTATCAAAGTAGTTTTACCAAGAAAACGTAAGAAATAAATATTTTTCATTTTACATTATGAGAACCTAAGTTCTAGTAAATTAATTGGTTAGTTTTCAAAGTTCTTACAAAAAGCTTAAAGATTAAACTCTTTTGAACTCCATGACCAAAACCAAGAAACAACTAGATTTCAAAGTTAAGATAAAATCAACTCATAAAATTATGTACCCACTTAAGAAAATAATGATTTTCAAGTTCTAAAGAGAGACTTGTTTTCAAATAATATAAGCAAGTAAGATTAGAAACAAATGATTTTAGCAATAAAAAGAATTCTTTTCAAAGGAAATAAAAGAACAAGTTTAGAAAACAAAAACTTATGTTTTAAAATAATAAATATAAAAAGACAAGACTCATTTTATAAAATTATCTTAAAAACAAAATTATAAAAAGATTTTCAACAACCTAAATATACTTTTTGATAAAATTGATATTTTATCACTAAAAGTGAAATTTATGAAAGACCAAGGTTAAAGAAAAATTTACTTGTTTTGGAAAAAGAATGAAGAAAATAAAGTAAGAATATACCCATTTATAACAAACTAAGAAAATATAAAGTTTCTTCAAATACTTGAAAAGAAATTATCAAGGTTAAAGTTTTAACAACTCAAATTGAATTGTTTTATGAAATAAATTGTTGAGACACTACCATTAGAAACTTTGCATATAAAGTGAGCTTATCTATATACTCAAAGTATTTATCAAATATATGTTCATATACATATATATATATATATTGTTACAAAAGGATTTTTCTTTAAAATAAAGTTGAGTTAGAAAACGGATTTGCAAAAGTTTAGAAGAATTCGTTTTAAATTTGTACCCAATATTTTCGGAACCCAAATGACCTTATATGACAAAGATAACCCTAGAAATGGATAGATCTTTTCGAATAGGTAGAAAACGGTATATTATATGTGAAATTCCGAGTTAAAATGAGCAAGTTATGGCCATTTTAAGTTGGAATTTCCTCTTATACGATTTTACCGCGATTTTAAGTAAAGTTTAGAATCTCCAAGGATAGAAATTCCATGGAAGACTTATTCCGGGTATTTCTTTTATCTAGGTGATGAAAGATACGAGATTACCCTACCCGAGGATTTCTACGACTAAGAAGATCACAAAATGGACGAGTGAGTTATTCCTCCTAATTTCGTTACCTTGTTTATGTTTGTAAAGTAGTAGCATTAGTATACTAAGAAAAGATAAAAAAAAAAAATATGTATATGTTTGGGGAATTCGGGATCATGTGTATATATTGATTCTATGTTTATGCATGTGAAATGGGAATTAAGAATATCGCAACTTCGAACTGCTTGTTTAAATAATTTTGTTTACTTACTGGTATGATTATTTATTGTTTGCTAAATTGATTGATCGCCCCTAATAAACCTTAATAAGGTTTGGCTTAAGAAAACTAAAACGCTCACGCATAACATCCATCGAGTCACATCTATTTCGGAAGGCTGCTACTCCTACGTGTAGAGTTGGATTGGCTGTGATCGTACGGTGCCACGGGCCATGTTCCTTCTTGAAGAATCCAAATCGCTAGGGAAAAGCGACTTTAGGTTTGGAGCCGAGCCAACCGAACGCTGTGGGTGTGAACCCGGGGACTAGCAGTAGAAGGTCGAGGACCTTCAACCTCGATTCCCTAACCTTTGAGACGGAGGGATAAATCCGTTCTATATATAGTTTCCGGATAACTATATAAATTTGCATAATCATGTGATTGTTGCATTGTATGCATAGCATATGTGTGAATAAATAAATAAACTTGTTTAAAAATATGGTACGAATGAAAAGGAATATCTCACTAAGCTAGTTATAGCTTATACCCCTATAGATTTTTTTGAAACAGGTATACCCGTGGCTTAAATTGAGGATCATGACATTAAGGAAGTTATGGAAGGATGATTAAGCTTCTATGAAGGAAATGGAATCATAAGATGAAGTAATTTTGTAAGGTTCTTTATATGTAATGACCTATATGATTAGTGATGTATATTTATTTGCAGATAATAGATGGATATGCCCCTAAGAATTGAAATGAAATATGTGTATGTTTTATGATAAGTATTCTCTTTACCTTGTTACTTATTTCTTATCAATATAAATTGCGCTACTCCAATGCATTCCTTTGGTCGTGATGTACGCCTTGTATATGATATGGAAGCCTTTGCGTGACTAAGGTAGTCATTCCTAGGCTTTAGTATTGTGTACAGCGGACTGCCACGTCTAGGGTACCCCTCTGGGCGTGACATTTTTAAAAGGAAAAAACTTTAATTTTATGAAATAATCAATTCAACCCCCTTCTTGATTATTTTCGGGACCAACATACTTAATATATTTCATCAAAGTATAATGTCTTACAACTTCTAAGGGGCATTCCTTTGGTAAGTCTCCATAATAATATAATCTTACTAAGACAAATAACTAAAGCTAGAAGATTTCAGAAGAAATCTTCTTGAAAATAGAATTCCTCCAAAAGCTCCCCAAAGCATAAGCTCTACCCGGATAGACAGGGAGGTCTCGGGTGCAAAATAACGATCCTGCAATATCAAAAGTCTATTAGAGAATAAGCATAACTAGCTTAGTGAGATATTCCTTACGGAAAAGTACTAATAGCAAGCATTCAACTAAGTTTATTAAACAAGCATATGAAATACAACAACCATATGATCAAACAATATTACGACTATCGTGTTTCAAATGTATGCTGGATTTACCCCTCCATCGGTGGTTAGGGAATGATTTGAACTGGGCCCAAAACGACCGCATTGAAAATTTTGCACGCGTCTTGGGGTTCCAACAAACCATACTACTAGTCCCTGGGCTTTCCTTACCCAAAGCAATCAATCCAGCTCGGCTACGACTTGAGGTTGTATTCCCTGAACGTCCTAATTTCTCAAGATATAGCTAGGCAGCTTACCTTTCCGGTCCCACGCTAAGGAGTAGTAGGAAAAATGCGAAATGATATCTAAGTGATATGCATGAGCAATTTTGTAAACCCCGGTATTCTTGGTAGTCAAGTAAACTCCGGGGATCGAAAAGCAAAACCCTAAATCCAGTCCATTCAAGCTTAGTGAGAGAAGCTTACAAACCCTAAATCCGGCTTTCTCTCGGTTTCATAACAAAAGAATTTTTATAAAGTAAATGAATATGAATTATTGTTTTAAAGTATATTTTAAACCTTAGAAAGTTTTAAATTTGGAAAATTTTCAATTTCGAGCCTTCCCGAGCGCAAATACAAAAAAACGTGCCCCGGGATAAGAAACTCAGAAAAATATTCCAGAATATTCATGAGAACCAAAATTTTATAAGGATTTTAAAATATAAATTTTATAATTTTTCCGGGATATAAAAATTACAATTATAGTCTTTTTCCCGTATTTTCTTTACTACCGGTAAAGAAGATGTCTTGTCTACTATTTAACACTATTCGCAAGTACAACCTACACTACACACTACCCATACCCTATTCTTATATCCTTACAACTACTCATTATATTTTCTTTTCCAAGAAATTTTGTTTCCTAATTAATTATTACATTTATTATATTTTATTACTTAAATTACAAATTTTATTAAATTCAAATATCTCTCTCTCACTCCCTCTCCCATGACCGGCGCACCCCCTCCCCATTTCCCTCTATTTTTGTTTTATTTTTACTTCTTTTAATTCGACTAAACCCTAATTCATTCAATATATAAGCTTATTTTCTCTCTCTCTCCTCATTTTTACTCTTTCAAAATTTCTAAAAGAAGCAAAACTCTCTCTTTTTCTCTCATCCTTGCCGTGGCCTACACACACACACACACTCACTCACAAGCTCATTTCCTCTTCATTTCTACTCCAAATCTTCATTTAGGTGATGATTCCAAGCTTTGTTCTTACATTACCTTGTAATGGCAAGACCATTCTTGTGTGTTTTCCACCTTAAATCCCAATGAGCAAATGCTAGGGATAGGAAAACACTAATATAAGAATATCAAGCCATCACAAGAAGTAGATCTTGTGTTTAGTGAAATTTTGTTGAAATATTATCTTGTTCATGCATGGAAAGTTTATGTTCATGTCATTAAACTGATGTTCATGCACTATAAGTTGTAGATCTAATGTTTAGACATTTATATCTTTCTTGACATTTATGTTCACGTGAATATTTTAAGCTTTCATGCATTAATGATCATAAAAGCTTAGCCTTGCATGTATATAGATGTGTTAGATGATAGATCTTTATGGATATAGGACAAGAATTTGAAAAGAAAATATTTTTGTTAGAAATGTCTAGTGGAAAATTCGGATGATTTTTGAAACCCATTTTAAAAACCCTTGAAACCACTTTGAAACTCATATTTTTCATGAAAAATGAAAGGTATATGTAATAGGTATCTCTAAGAAATGATTTTTACAAGTTAAAATGAGTTTAGGTATGAGTAATGTGTAAAACAAGTAATGGAATTAAAATGGAAAATTTTGAGTTAGTGATCAAATTGTCAAATTCGTAATTTGAGATGATGCATATGTAATCACCTAGTATTTGAGCTCAAATTGCAAGTTTTATGTGTTAAATGAAGTCCTTAGACAATAGATATAGTAAAGCTTCAAATTTTGATGCATTAAACAAGTTTTCTCATAAGAAATATGCAAGAAATGGAATTTTCCAAAATTCGGATTTTTGTGAAAAGCTCGTTTAAAAACATATTTGCAAGGTGAAAAATGTGAATTTCTATGTAGGAATGAAGGTCTTGGATAGTATAGATGATGCAGACTCATTTTTATTTAGATAGCAAGTAAATTCTAAGAATGAAATCCTAAAACCCTAGGAAATGCAAAATTTGAAAGAATAGATTTTTATGAAGTGACTATTGTGGAGTCTTGTAATAATTAGGAGTTCTTAAAAGTTCATTGTCAAAAATCATCAATATCATGCATATATTGAACTCATTACATGACATTCATACTAGGAATTCATTCATATTCCATCTATACATGAATCATCAACTAGAAACATTTTACCAAATGCAAAACAATTTTTCGGAAAATGGAAAAGTTACAGAACAGATCTGATCCCTCTATTCCGTGACCTTAATGTTTTCAAAACTTGAAAGTAATATTAGAAATAGATAGATCTTTCGAAGTAGATAGAAATCGATATAAAATTTGCGAAATTTCGAGTTAAAATGACCAAGTTATGGCCATTTTAAGTTGGAACTTCCGCAAATAGCGAGAATCACGATTTTGTTTAGTTTAGATGTATAGTTTGAATTAGTTAAATGATGAGATTCTTATTAGGTTATTCTTATTTGGTAGGTGATCCCGAGAACGATGATACTCTACCACCTGACTACTACTATTAAGAGACCAGCGTACCATGGCCGAGTGAGTATCACTTCCGATTTCAATTATTGCTTGTGATTGTAAGGGTAGTTGCACTAGTTGTTAAGCAAAGATAAAAAGAATGATTATGCATGATGGGGTTAGTTGAGAATTATAATTGATTGTTGTTGATATGTGAAGTCGAATTTAAAGAATATCGAAGCCGAGTGATAATTTATTGCTTGTATAGAGAGGAGCTAGAATTGATTGTCTGCGAATATTGCTTGACCATCTAAAAGAATTGGATTAATCGAGTATTGGTCTTCAATTATAATTTGAATTCATTCATATCACAATGGGGATGGAGCATTAGCATTTGTTGGTTTTTCGTGATCCATAAAATGAATGTGTTGGTTAATCGTGATCCATAAAACGAATTATTGTTCGGTTGACCGTGAGCTTAAATGGCGTCGTACCGCAGGATTCGTTAATCTGCTAACCCGGGATGGAGGGCGTAAGTCCATCCACATATGATTTCCGGCTAGTCAAATGTTTGCTGAACTCACTTGTTTGATGCATTTCACTTGATTGTATAATCACTTGCTTGAATGATTTGTCATAATTGTGATATGGAAGTTTTCACTCACTAAGCTAGTTAGCTTACGCCCCTATAGTTTTTACTTGTTGCAGCATGAATTCATTTAGCTTAGGCCAAGGCAGGCTACAGCTTAGGTACCGGAGCTAGGAGTTTCCCTTAGAAGTTTACTTTGGTTTTGTTTAGACTTCCGTTGGAAACCAAAAGACTCTAGATGATTGTAATGGACTTAATATTATTTTACGGGGAATGCCCTTAGATTTATAATTTATATATGTGTTTTGGTTTATTATCTATGGCTAATAAATGCCACATTAAACTTCTTAACTCCATTGACTATAGTATTCTATTGTTGTAAAGGACGCTTTACATCTATACAAGACTCTTGAAGGGTTCAAATAGAAATTCGAGAGTCTTATATAGTATGTGGCGGACTGTTACGTTTAGGATACCCCTATGGGGCATGACAAATTTAGTTTATGAGGATTCCAATATGACATTAAATCATTTAAGGCGATCAATCAATATGTGCACACATAGCAATATATATAGAAGCAATATAACGATCAACAAACCGGCTCAGATATAATTATCGTTCTTTGATCACACAAAACAAATTGCATACATAACTCCCATGATAACCCACATGCATATCAATTTTTTTCTTTTCCTAACATCTAGTGCTTTATTTTATAAGCACATGTGCGAATACATAAACGTAAAGGAAACCCATTCGGCCATAGCGATCTTCTATCGATCGAATTAATCCTCAGGAAAGAGAACATCTTGGTCCGCATCACCTAAAAAAAAAAAAAAAAACCTGAGGTGAGTATTTCATCCAAGATCTACTTAAAATTTCTAATTCTATCTTATTGAATTCATCAAAATTTGCATGAATGGAAATTCCAACCTAAAATGATCATAACTTTCTCATTTTAACTCGGAATTTCGCATATTATAAACAGTTTTCTACCTACTCGAAAAGATCTACTCATTTCTAAGGTTATTTTTATCAAAAGAGACCATTTGGGTCTTGGAATAGTGGCGTACAGATTCATCACGAAAATTCCAGATTTCAAAACTCAAGTTTTAAAACTTTTCTTTATAAAAAAAATTCTTATACCAAAATATAGATATTAATATAGTTGAAAAGTCCTTTGAATGTATATATATAGACTCATATTATATGTATAAATTTAGTGGTGTCGTTTCAACAATGACTTTGTAAAATAATGTGTCTTAAAAGTTGGAAAAAAAAACTATGACTTGAAAATTTCACTTTAGTTTGATGAAAAAAAAATCTTTGAGTTATTATAAGTGAGTGTTGCCTTTTTTTATCCTTTGAGAATAATTTAATTTTCTAAAATAATTTTTTTGTCCCTTTAAGATTCCTACAACTTCATTCTAGTAGTTGAAAAACGTAGTTTTTCTACATATTTATTGGTAAGACTAAAAGTTCCTTAAGGTAGTCATGTTTACGTTTGCTTGATTTTTCCTAAAGTTAATTCCCCTTTAAAATAATAATGTTCTTCTAAGTTATTTACTAATTTTATTTCCTAAGTAAGGCTTATCTTTTAAAAAGGTTATTCTTTGATAATTTTGTAAAACTTATCTAAATCTTAGTATCTTAGAGTGTTGATAAAAACTTTACAAATGAGTTTAAGAAAACCTTTGTTAAACAAAGAATTAGTAATATTAAGTTTTAAAGAAACTTTCTTATTTCATTGGTTTGAAAAGGGAGTATGTGAAAATTTTACTTTATGTATTCTTTGATGAAATCCCATATAGTATTATTAAAAACTTGTGATGAACTTATATAAATTTTGGAAAAAGGTTTGTTAAGATGAAGCTTTAATTTCTTATGCAAAAACTCATTTACTAGATCACAGAGATTTATTTTTGAAGAGAGTTCCTATCTATCTTTATTTATGAAAACTTCTCTTATTTTTCTTGAGACAATATTAACATGTTCATGCATGAATATGTAGATATGAGAAAAATGACAATATCAAATAATAAGATAAGATATATATATATATATATATATATAAGAATAAATAAGAGCATAATATTAAGGTCAAATATTGGGAGTGTTAGCTTCATCAAGGCAACTTAGGACTAAGAATAGACTAGTCCCAAAAAGAAAAGAAAAGAAAAGAAAGAAAATTGTTTTGACTTGATAAGGACAAGTCTATGACTAGAAAGACTAGTCTTAATAATTTGCATGAAACAAGTAAATAAATTACAAAGTATGAAAATAAATAAATAACAAGTGAGCTTATATGTTCTAAAGGATATATATAGGTAAATATATTTAATTAGTTATAAATAAGAAGTTAGCAAGATAACAACAATAATATGACAATAATAACATAATGAAAAATATAACACGAACAAAAACAACACATAAACATATTGTTGCTTTTTTAACTCTTATGAGTCTAAGAAACATACATTAAGTTCATGCTAAGTTATATGTAATGATGTGCCCTAGGCCATATGGATTCTTTATCATTTGTATGTTTGTTATCAAGTCATTTTAATTATCAAAGTTATTTTTGGCCTATTTACTTTGGTAATGTTATTCCTTGAATATTTAGTTATACCTTATGCTGTTAAAGTATGTGACTTTAATAGTAGAACCATAAGCTGAATTATAACTTTATTCTAAATTATCCCTAGTCACTCATTATGTGGAATGATAATGAATTAAGACTAGTATGACTGCTGTATGATGATCAAGTTTTACTGATCATGGATATGGGATATCAATTCAGCACATAGATACAAACAGGAGTGTATTGTATTGGATTGACCAACTATAAGAATACTGTATGGATCAATGCAATACGTATTTTTATTTACAATGTTGTTTTAGTCCTTTGACCTAATGGCACCATGGATTCCTATATAGCAGTTTTCATGTTTTGATTCATCTCTTCATCATCTTTAATCGGATGATTGTAAGAATAAACTTGGGCATGTAATATGTTATATAGAGGAATGTGAGTGTTAGTAAAGGGATTTGTTCATCTCATTAATTTGAGAGAGATATCTATCAGGCCTCTTGATGAGTAAGACTGAGAAATGCATGGCCATGCTCGAATGAATTGATAAAGAGTTATCAATATCATTTGTTTAAGTCAGTCAAACTCTAGATTCAAGAAATAAGTAATTAGACAATATAAGAGTGTTTTGATCCACACTATATGTTTGATTATAAGATATCGTGTAACAAAATGACTGAATAACTAACTGTTAGTAGGTAAAGTCTGATCATCGATCTTCACTAAAATTGGCTAGACATAATGTCTTGCTAGAGACCAATTATGTCTTGTAGTCCTAAAAGAATGTTTAAGAGCTACTACCAATTTTAAGTGAACCTACAGGGTCACACACAAAGAATGAATAAAATGGATCTTCGATAATCGTATTAGGAATTGATTAATTATTTATTTGTCGATTTTAATTAGATTAAAATTAACAAATAAATAAATTCAGATAATAAGGATATACATGTCTTTCTACATAAACCTTAATTCGTTTAGGGTAATTTAAAGCGACATAACCCTTATATATATCACTATATATATTCTCCACTAGGTTAATTTGTCATTCATCTGACGCTGGCCGTCATTTAGAAAGAAATTTTGCAACCTAAAAGGAGAGTGTGAGAGATTCCCAAAGGTCGAAACTTTTCAACGTGCTAGCACACACGAAGATCCAACTCATTCGTGTGGATACCGGTAGAGGGAGTTGGTGTAATGTGCATCTCCTTTGATCCCATCATCAAGATAAAAAAAAGGTATAACACGATTCCCTTTCTTTATGATTTAATTGGAGCGCTTGGATCCGATTGGGAATTAAAAAAAAAATGATTTTCCGCTGCACGATTCAGATTTGGATCGAAAATTCCCAACAATATGAACATGATGAGTATAGGTAAGAAGTTTTACCTAAGGTTATGTGTATGTTGAAGAGGAAAAGAAGTGGTTACAGTAATACGTGGGAAATGGTTTTGTGGAGAGAAGAGAGAATTTTGGAGAGAATTTGAGAGAGAGATTTTGTGGAGTGATTTTGATAGAGTTTTGATATGAAAATGAGTTATGTGAAAGAATGAAGGAGGAAAGGGGTATTCATAGAATTTTTGAGTAGAAATTAGGTGTAATTAAATAAAATGAAAAAAAATAAATGGGATAATGCATGGGGTATGGGGTGCTGATTTTGGCTTGAAAAAGGGGAAGGAAATTATTTATTTTGTTGTTTTCTAATAAAAAGAAGTAATGTATAAAGTATGATGTGATTAAAGTTATATGGAGAAAGTAAATTATAAGGTATAGCATGGTAGAGTATAGGAAAAAGTAGAGATAGTGAAATAGAAATGAATTGTCATGCCCCAGAGGATACCCGAAACGTAGTAGTCCGCTATAAGTCCTAGAAAATTTCAGTAAATAATTCTACGATGAACTTCGAAAATAAACCCTAAAAATCACTCCAAATTAAAACCAAATTTCAACTAGTCCAAAATCATGAACTAATTCAGAAACTTCTTAATCTTGAGAAAATGAAAATCTTTAAACATAAAATGAGAACTCAATAGTCTTCAAATTCAAAATCACTACGTACGACAAAATTCCATACGTAACTCCGATTTATAAAATCGGATAATATAGATCCCAAAAACGAATTATTAAAAAGTAAATAGCGATTAACCTTCGGAAATGAAACCCAATTCAAAAATTCTGAAAACGTTAAAAGATATTAAATACTTACAAAAATGAAATGTAAAATAAATTTCTCAAAGTAAATACGTTGTATAAACATAAAATATCAGTTTCCAAATCGGCAAAGACCTAAACCGGAAAATCACCCGGAAACTTTAAGTGGAATACAATAGTTTAAGTCCAGCAATCTAGTACCCTTAACCCTAGAGGCCGAGGTGTAGTTAAATGTGTAGAATAGCTCGTAGTAATATAGGGTTGCTTAAAAATATCAAACTGGTAAATTTTTGACCTATTTCGAACCCGTTCGGATATAGACTTCGAAAAGCATGTCTCGAGCTCGAAATATCGAAAATATACCAATAGTACCATTAGACTTGTAATTTCACAAGATTTCCAATATATCAGTTATATAATTTTTTGGGTCATAAAAGTTACAGTTATAACCTTTTTATCGTATTTCCATTACTACTAGTAATTGATTAGTCTTTTGCACTATTCACTTTTATTTCATTACACAATTTTATATTTTTTAAAGCCTTATATTTTTAGATAAATATTTTATATATTATAGAAATTTTGTTTTTTTAAAATTTAGTTTGTTCGGGCTTTTACAAGATCAGATTCTATTTAAGACTGGATACTAAAAATAAAACAAATTAGTTTAATAATTGAGAAATATTTTAAAAACATTTTTATTTTCATAAAATAATTTTTTTTAGAATTTTTCGGTTATAAAAATATCCTTTATAGCCCATATTCGTGTATTTTGATCATATCAGTAACATATTTGTTAAAATACTAAAATAATTCAAATAATTATTTAATTTTAATTATGAAAAATCTGCTACAAATATTTGGAATAAATTTTCTAATTTTATTTTATTTTGTTTTATTTTATTAAGAAAGTACTTTCACAAACCATACTTTCAAGTATACCTTACACATATCACTTCCTTTTCACTTCAATCTTTCTACACTATATTATATCACTTCATGACAGATTTTTCTTTCTTTTGGCTGCCATTGTCCTTTATTTACTCCATTTTGACTAAATTAATTATATTCTACTCCTTCTTAAAGAAGCTACACACACCATTTATTACACAATTTAATTTCAAGTCAAATTTTCAACAAATTCCCTCTCTCTCTCTCTCTTCACGTGGACAACCCCCCATTTCTTCTTGTTTTATTTTTTTTTTCTCCTACAATTCATTAAAACACATTTAATACACTCATTTTCTCTCTCTCCTTTATTTACTCCTTCTTCCTTTTTCATTCCTTAACCTTTTCTCTCTCTTTTATTTTTTTTCCTCTCTTTTCTTCTTCTTCTTGCTCTTGTTCTTCAAAGAACAGGCAGCCCCCTTCTCCTTCCATGAGCTCCCACACATATTTTTAAAGATTTCTAAGAAAATCTTCTTCCCAAAGCTCCATAGTGATATAGGTAAAGTGTAATGGAAGTTTCATGCATCAAATGATCTTCCATAAGCTTAAAAGCTTAGGATGATGATGCCAAAAATGAAACACTCCTTATCTCCACTATTATTATCTTGTATCATAATTATTTTCTTGTTTAAAGTTGATATATTTTGTAGATCTAACTTTTTGTGGCTTTGATTTTCATTTATGCCATAGAACTTGTTATTTAAGTTGTTATTTTTGTTATTTCTTATGATTTATACATAGATCCATCATTCACATAACTATTATAGTGATTCATGCATTTATAACTAGATCTAGTTGTTTTTAGGTTCATACATGCATTAGATTTTTGTTTTATGTTCATAAACAACTTGTAGTGGCATGATGATAGTAGGAATGCTTTAGAAAACTCAAGATCTATTTTATTTTCAAAAAAAATCATTTTTGAAAATTCGGATGAAAACGGAACCATATTTGGAAAAGTTGTTTTTCAACTTCAAAATGTGTATTTTTCATTTAAAATGAAGGGCTTAGGGTGTAGATAACATAAATGAAAGATTTTGATGAGTAAAGTTTATATCTATGAGTTTAAAGTTTATTATCATGGGTTTCATTTGAATGTATGTTTATATTATGTGTAGATCTTAGATTTGAACTTAGACAAAAGTTGTGAAATTCGTATTTTGGCAAAACCCCTATTTGAAAACCACTTTCCAAGTGTCAAAATGTAATTTTTACTTAAGAAAATGAAAGCTTAATATATGTATATCATCAAGACTTCTTTTTACAAGAATTAAAAGTGATTTTCAAAATAAAAATCTTATTTTCGGATTTAGGTCAAGACATATTTTAAAAACATGTTTTCCAACTCAAAAAGAAGTTTTTATTCAAGATATGAAGGGCTCTTAGGATATATATGTAAGGAATGGATTATTATAAGTTTAGGTAGATTTTATCAAAAGATATGTCCAAAACTAAATTTTGTAAATTCGGATCCCAACCAAGACCAATTTTGAAAACCTATTTTTCAACTTCAAAACAAGACTTTTATTAAAGAAATGGAAGCCTTAAGATAGGTTTGATTAGGAAATGGTTTTTGAAAGACTAAATAAGTTTTACAAAGAAAACAAGCTCAAATGAATTTCTCAAAATTCGGATTTGAAAATCGCTACAATTCAAACACTTATTTCCAAATGCCAAAATGATAATTTTGATAGGAAAATGGAAGTCCTAGGGTATATATAATAATATACCAAGTTTTGATAAGGATAAAAGAAGTTATCAAAATATAATCTTAGAATAATAAATGGTTTCCAAGAATAGGTTAAACAATGCTTTTATTCTTTAAAATTTTGTAAAATTCGTACTTAGGCAAACCACCTATGTAAACACCTATTTTCTAACCCCAAAATGAAGGTTTTTATTGAAATAATGAAGGTGATGATTATATGGATCATCAAGGTTGAGTTTTGAAAAAATAAAATATGATTTTGCAAGAAGAAAGACTATTTTTCTTAAGTCTAGTAAAATTCAAAGTTTTGCAAAGTAAATGTTTTTTTAAAAAAAATTTTATATTATATGTATACATGTAGGTAGATCATCTCATAATCTTCATGATAATAGCTTGTAGGTAATACCATGCCTTAAAAACCCATTTACCAACTCCAAAACTCATGTTTTATATGAAGAATGAGGAGTTTAAGTCATAGGTATCATCAAGTAATGATTTTGATAAATTAAGATGGGATTTGCTAAGAAAATATATAGAACAATAAGTAGAAATGAAGTAGGAAAAATTTGAGTTGTTGTCATTTTAGGAAATTCGTAATAATGGAACAATGGCATGAAAACTCATATTTTCCAAACTCAAATTAGAAGTTTTATCAAAGAAATGAAGTCCTTAGTGGCTAGGCATGGTTGAGCCTTAATTTTCTAAGTACCAAATGATTTTTACTTAAAGGAATCACTCAAAAACAATTTTTACAAAATTCGGATTTTGGAATCAACCCTACTTGAAAACATGTTTACAAAGTGTAAAATGGAAGTTCTTATGTAAAAATGAAGGTCATAAGTAATAGATATAATGAAGACTCAATTTTAATAAGGATAAGTATATTTCCTTGAGAAATAAATCCAAAACAAATGGAGATGACCAAAGTTAGGAAATTAGTTTTCTTGAAAGTAAATAGCCATGGAGTTCTACAAATAAAAAGTTTCTAAAATTCCTTTTAGTAAATATTGACAAAAGCATGCATACATCAAGCTCATCTCATGTCATTCATGTTAGGAAATCATTCATATTTCATGTATACTTGATTCATCAAATAGAAACATTTCAAACATTTACAAAACTATTTTTCGGAATCGGAAACCGTTACTGATCAGATCTGATCCCTATGTTCTGAGACCTAAATGTTTTCGAAACTTGAAAGTAATATTAGAAATAGATAGATCTTTCGAAGTAGATAGAAATCGATATATAATTTGCGAGATTCCGAGTTAAAATGACCAAGTTATGGCCATTTTAAGTTGGAATTCCCCTTAGGACGAGAATTGCGAATTTGATAGTTTGAATAAGATAGTTTGGATTAGTTAAGTGATGAGATACTTATTAAAGTATTTCTTCCTTTTAGGTGATCCCGAATCCGACGATTCCCTACCACCGGATTACTTGTACTAAGAGACCGGTGATCCAATGGCCGAGTGAGTATTACTTCCGATTCATTTATTGTATGTGATTGTAATAATAGTTGCACTAGATATTTGGTAAAGATAAAATGGATATGCATGATGGGGACGAACGGGGACTATGTATGCTTGTTGTTGATATGAGAAATGGAATGTAAGAATATCGAAGCCGAGTGACTAATTATTGCTTGTATATATGAATTAGGATTGATTGTCTGCGATTATTGATTGATCACTTAAAAGAATTGGTATAATTGAGTATTCGGAATTGAAAATGAAATTGAACTCATTCATATCACGATGGGGATGGAGCATTAGCATTTGTTAGTTTATCGTTGTACTATAAACGATTCTTGTTAGTTTATCGTTGTACTTTAAACGATTTTATAGTTCAGTTGGCCGTGAGCTTAAACGGTGTTGTACCGCAGGATTCGTTAATCTGCTAACCCGGGATGGAGGGCGCAAGTCCATCCACATATGATTTCGGCAGGTCATATGTTTGTTAAATTCACGTGTTTGATGCATATCACTTGTCTGACTAATCACTTGATTGTATGATGTGTTATAAATGCAATCCTGGAAGTTCTTACTCACTAAGCTAGGTAGCTTATACCCCAATAGTTGTTTAAATGAACAGGTTATCTCAAGAATGCTAAGTGGGGACTGAGATGGTTGAAGTCGAGAATGACTTCAGGATTCCGGCAAGATATAAGAATGTTTGAAGTCATTAGCTAGGTTTTATTAATTGCCTTGTAATAGTTTTTGTAATAGAATCTTTTGATGAATTGTAATTGAAGTTTAATGAGTTGTATTTTGAAGAATAGTGAATTGAATTTCCTTCACATTGTTCTCGAGTTGTATCAACATAAAATGCATTACTCCAATGAGTCTCTCTCCATGTGTTAGATGCCTTGTACATAGTATGGAAGCCTTCGCGTGACTAAGGTGGTCATTCTTTGGCTTTAATATTGTGTATGGCGGACTGCCACGTTTAGGGTACCCTTCGGGGCGTGAATGCTAGTGATGTACCCTAGGCCATATGGATTCTTTATCATTTGTATGTTTGTTATCAAGTCATTTTAATTATCAAATTTATTTTTGGCCTATTTACTTTGGTAATGTTATTCCTTGAATATTTAGTTATACCTTATGTCGTTAAACTATGTGACTTTAATAGTAGAACCATAAGCTGAATTATAACTTTATTCTAAATTATCCCTAGTCACTCATTATGTGGAATGATAATGAATTAAGACTAGTATGATTGATGTATGATGATCAAGTTTCACTGATCATGGATATGGGATATCATTTTAGCACATAGATACAAACAGGAGTGTATTGTATTGGATTGACCAACTATAGAATACTGTATGGATCAATGCAATAAGTATTCTTATTTACAATATTGTTTTAGTCCTTTGACCTAATGGCACATGGATTCCTATATAGCAGTTTCCATGTTTTGATTCATCTCTTCATCATCTTTAATCGGATGATTGTAAGAATAAACTTGGGCATGCAATATGTTATATAGAGGAATGTGAGTGTTAGTAAAGGGATTTGTTCATCTCATTAATTTGAGAGAGATATCTATCAGGCCTCTTGATGAGTAAAACTGAGAAATGCATGGCCATGCTCGAATGAATTGATAAAGAGTTATCAATATCATTTGTTTAAGTCAGTCAAACTCTAGATTCAAGAAATAAGTAATTAAACAATATAAGAGTGTTTTGATCCACACCTTATGTTTGATTATAAGATATCGTGTAACAAAAGGACTGAATGACTAACTGTTAGTAGGTAAAGTCGGATCATCGATTCACTAAAATTGGGTAGACATAATGTCTTACTAGAGACCAATTATGTCTTGTAGTCCTAAAGAATGTTTAAGAGCTACTACCAATTTTAAGTGAACCTACAGGGTCACACACAAAGAATGAATAAAATGGATCTTCAATAATCGTACTGGGAATTGATTAATTATTTATTTGTCGATTTTAATTAGATTAAAATTAATAAATAAATAAATTCGGATAATAAGGATATATATGTCTTTCTACATAAACCCTAATTTGTTTAAGGTAATTTAAAGAGACATATTCCTTATATATATCAAGGTAATTTAAAGAGACATAACCCTTATATATATCACTATATATATTCTCCACTAGGTTAATTTTTCAATCATTTGACGCTGGCCGTCATTTAGAAAGAAATTTCGTAACCTAGAAAGAGAGTGTGAGGGATTCCCAAAGGTCGAAATTTTCAACGTGCTAGCACACACGAAGATCCAATTCATTCGTGTGGATACCAGTAGAGGGAGTTGGTGTAATCTGCATCTCCTTTGATCCCATCATCAAGACAAAAAGGTATAACACGATTCCTTTTCTTTCTGATTTAATTGGAGCGCTTGGATCCGATTGGGAATTAAAAAAAAAAAGAAAAAAAACGATTTTTGGTTGCACGATTCAGATTTGGATCGAAAATTCCCAACAGTGACATTGGCCACATATAATATTAATGAATGACAATCTTAGTCACGCTTCAATATCATATGCAAGGCGTGCTTTCAAGATAGTAGGAGACTGATAAGGGTATTACATTTAATTAGATAGCAAAAGCAAGCATGAACTTAAATAGATAAACATAAGATCTTATTAATAACAAATTCGTACATCATCTTAGGGGCATCCCCCCCCCCCCCCCCCCAAAGTTTTTGTTCAACTATACTAATAACAAAATAAACATAACTACCACATAAGCCTACTATAGAGATTTTCCTAGAAGTCTATGTTGAAAACTAAAAATACATAATCTTCCAAAAACTCCTAGTAGCTTACACTGTACCTGGCATACGGGGCTTCTTGGGGCCAGCCATAGATAATCATCTATAATAGAAAACTATAGGGTATAAGCAAGACTAGCTTATCGAATAATTCCACCCATAAGAAATTTCCATAATTCATACAAGTATTTTAATCAAAACATATGAAAATGCACAAATTATATGAACAAGCAAGATACACATGATTAACCAGAAATCAAGTGTAGCATGGATTTAACACCCTCCATGACAAGGGTTGGGAGATTACAGGCCCATACAACCATCAATATCCGTAGATTTATCGGCTCCTGCTTGCCCTGTAGACTCTTTGGCTCCTACTAGCCACCATGTAGACTTTCCGGCTCCTACCAGCCACCACTACCATTTCCTCGTTTCTCCACACGAAGATTAGTAGTGAACAAATGTGACTTATGTGAATGATATGCATGAATTGATTTCAATATAATTTTCACCATGAATGTTTAGTTCAAGTTAAAGGCGATCAACACCATTTTCATCTTTCACAATAAAAATCACAAATTATTTATCAAACCAACTTCCGATAGTCTTAACTTGTATTCAATCATTCATAATACCAAGTCACACAATAATTATCCATTTTATCTTTTTCTTAATTGCTAGTGCTACTAATTACAAGCACAAAACAAAGAAATGTAACTTAGTAAAAGGAATAACTCACTCCATTACGATAGATCTAATCGAAATAGTCCTCCGAATAGACGACCTCGGGTCCTTCGTCACCTAAAGAAGATGAAATACCCAAAATGAGTCTTTCATAAACTTCTATTCTTGAAGATTCTAAACTTTTCTTAAATCGCGGTAAAATCGTATGAGAGTAAATTTCAACTTAAAATGGCCATAACTTGATCATTTTAACTCAGAATTCGTGTATAATATATCGTTTTCTACCTACTCGAAAAGATCTACACATTTCTAAGCTTATTTTCATAAAAATAAGTCGTTTGGGTTCCGAAAAAGCAGCGACCGGATTCCCCACAAATTTGCAGAAACTTGAGTTCCTCTTTTTTTAAATAAAACTCAATTGAAGACATGAATGTTCCAAGTGTTTTTATAAACTTTTTGGAAGATATATATATATATATATATGTATTGACTCATAACAAATTGATGAAGTAAATGAAGTTGTCTCAACTTATGAGAAGGTAAAGTTTTAAAAGATTTTGAACTTTGAGATTTTGTTGGAATATTCATTTTACTTTTGAAAAAGTCTTGAGTCATTTGAGATGAATATTCCTTTTTCTAAATTTAATTTCTTGTAACTACTTTAAATTCTTAAGGAGTGGTTTTTATTTTCTATACTTAGATTCCAACAACTTTTAAGAGTAATAACAATTTCATAAAATGATGTTCTTGTTTCTTGTAATGATTCCAAAAGAATTTCTAATACTTGATGAAAAATAAGTTTGTATAAAACCTTTTGTTTATTTAAGAGAAAAAAAAAACGTTTCTAAGCATGCTCATGAGTTTTTAAGAAATCTATTTTCTACATCTATTTCTTTAGAAAGAATCTTTAATTTAAGAAAACACTTCCTCATTTATTTTTGTTGAGAAAAAAACATTATGTTCATGGATGAATATGAATCATAAAATTATGGAATATAAAGGAACATAATAACTTAAAAGAATAAGTAAATAACGAAATAAATCAAGTATTGGGACCTTAGCTTCATCAAGGTACCCCGGGACTAAGAAAAGACTAGTCCCGAAAAGGAAAGAAAATATTTTGACTTGATGAGAACAAGTCTAAGACTAGAAAGACTAGTCTTAAGAACAACTTGAAATCAAATAAATTGCAATGAAGTAAATAAATTACATGGAAGGTAAATAAATTGCAAGACAATGAGCTTATATGCTTTAAATAATATATATATATATATATATAGCTATATAGATATTTAGATAGTTATGAACATAAAGGAACATAAAGGAACTGATATTATGAACAAAAACAAAATATGAATCTATTGTTGCTTTCTTAATCTTCATGGTTTTGGAAAACACACATTAAGTTCATACTAAGTAGATGAACGTAGGAACTTCTTGATGAATTTTTACCTAAAAGTGATGAATTAGAGAGAACTTCTTGGAAGAACTTTCTTGCAGAGATTTGGAGAGAAATTTAAGTATAGTAACTTTAGTATAGAAGAAGTGTGAAAGAAGTGAAAGTGTGAAGGGGTATTTATAGGAAAATATGAGAGATAAATTGTGTTGATTAAATAAAGTAAAAATAAAACAAATTGGGGACAAATGGGGGGGTGGCAGGCGTGAAAGAGAGAGATGTGAGAGAGTGAAATTTTTTTTTTCTTTTGATAAATTAAAGTAAAAAATGAGAGATGTGAAGTTGTATTGGAAATGAAAATGTGTAAGAAATAGGTGTATGGGTTGTAAGAGTAGGTTGTAAGAAAAGTAGAGATAATGATAGTGTAGAATAGTAGAAAATAGTGTATGTAAAAGTAGACATGACAATTAAATACTGGTAGTAAGAAAATACACGTATAAATGCGATATCTAATATTTTTAGCTACTGAAAATTACGAAATTGATATTTTGGAAATCTTATATTTTTACGAGTCTAACGGTATATTCAGAATATTTTTCCTATTTTGAGTTCCGGAACAAATTTTTCGAGAACTATGTTCGATCGGGTTCAAGAACACTCGAATTTTGCAAAACAGATATTTTTACGTAACCTATAGCTATTACGAACCATAATAACTAATTACTCAAACTTCGTTTTCTAGGGTTAGGGAAAACGATAATGCCAGACTTAAGCGGTTACGGTAAACTAGGGTTTTGTTGACTCTGGAAATCCGGTTGACTTCCAATTAAGGTTTAAACTTTAAATTCGAATCCAAAATTTCGGGGATTTACATGAATAGTATAAATAGTACTATGAATAGTAGACTAGACAGTTAAAATATAGGTAGTAAAGAAAATACGCATAAACAGCATATATATGATATTTTTAGTTATCGAAAAATTCTAAAACTGATATTTTTAAAAACCTTACATTTTTATGAGTCTATTGGTATTGTTGGAATATTTTCACTGTCTGGTGTACTAGGGCATGATTGTCGAAAACTGATCCCGTTCAGATCTAAAAGACACGAGAAATTTGCGAATATGATATTTTTAAGCTTTCTTATACTATTATGAACCATTATCCATAATTATCTCAATTTCATTATTTAGGGTTTAAGAACATGGGATTGTCGGATTTAGATTCACTAAACTAAATATAGAACTAAGTTAACTTTAGGGTACCAGTTCGACTTCCGGTTCTTAGGGTTTATTATATTTACCGAAAATTCTAGGGGCTTACAGTCTTCACTCACAAACTAATGACATGGCTTTCCTTTAGATGGGCCTCCTTACTTAATCAAGTAAACTCTCCAAAAGAACTAATGGCATGACATCTAACAATAATATGTTTGTAGAAGACAAGATTTTTCACATGTGCACCTTTGCCCAAAAGAATAAGATTGGTCCCTTTCCATCTAGAAAGAACTAAACCTTGAATAGATAACATTTAAACTCGTCTCAAAAATGGATTTTTTGGCAAGTAAGTCCACTTTTGATGTGTGTTACTCCAGCTGCCAATCATGTGTAAGCTTCTAGATGTGTGGGACGAAGTATTTAGATATACCTCTAATTGACATATGTCTAAAGGAGAATCACCAAGTTGCTGCTACTTCACAACACCCTCACATAGGCTTTCACTTTTCATTGACATTCTAGATCAAGACTCAACAAGATCTCGTCCAAGTATAGCTTGCTTGGTTCATTAAACTTTAGCATAGATTACTTGAACCAGTTGTTGTGTTTTGGTGTTGACGATGAGCAACTGTTGTTGTTAGACGCTTAGCTACATAACTTCAACTAGTTGCTCTTGGAAACTTATTAGGTGCTCTAGTGGGTTGATCAGTTGCTACTAGTGTGCGATGGAATGGACAGGTGGTGCTCCTTGAGTACATGTGGAGTGCTCCTTGAGTCATGCTTGGGCACTCTTGATGCTTTAAATAGAATATGAGCACTCAAGTTGGAGTAGTGGCACTCTATTTAGCTTCACAAGTTTACTGCTAATGAGCACTCTGTGATGGCAAGTAGATGTTCTCAGTGCTCAAAATTAGATCAAACTAGATACGCACTAAATTCTATTTTAATCACTGTAGTTAAGGTCAAGAGTGCTCAATAGCAGTTTAGCATGTGAGCTCACTATTTGTATGGTTTAATATTAGCTTTAGGAGCACTGGTCTTTGATTTAAATCTGGTGATCCTTGCTATTAAGAGCCTGACAAGTTAGCATTGATAACAATAGCAACAAGAGATCAACTTGGTGTTGTCTTATCTACTCTGTTCAGGTGTTTGATCATAGCTAATTAGTATGCTATCTAGCTATTGTCAATATAAGCCTACTTCAGTGTAACGTCCTAATTTTACGATATTATAACTCGTCATGTGTCCTTCTCTTATTAAGACCACACCAAGGCTATAGAACACTATACCATAATTATTTCAAATGTAATCACCAAAACTCACACATAGATTACTTTAAAACATCTCATAAAATCATCTCTTTGAAAACATGAACTAACTAAATATCCAAAACTACATGTCATCAAAACAAATAAAACCCAACAAATTAGTCTCATAAAATTTCTAACAACTAATAACATTCAAACATAAAATCTATAAAGTATTCCATATCTCTCCCCTATATCCAACACTCAATATCTATGAGTCATCAGCTGGATAGTCAAGTCTACTATTGTCATCCTCTTGATCTACATATAGATCATACGTAGATAGATAATAAACAACATCATCTTTACCTTTACCTAAAAAATAATGAAATGAGTGAAAATGCCCAGTACGCCTGTAAACCCCTAGATTTTTCGATGAATTCTAAGTTCAAACCTTGGAACCGAAAGTCAACCGAGAAACCTAGTCAACAAAAACCTATGCCAAAACCCTAGAGTTTAGATCCGCAAATCCCATTTTCTTAAACCATAGATAATGAAATTAATTTAATGGCTTGTAATGGTTCGTAATTATATAAGAAAGTATAAAAATATCAGATACGTTGATTTCTAGTATCTTTTGGATCCAAATAGGATCAGTTTTCGAAAACCATGTCCAGGAGCATTGGATGGTAAAAATATTCCATTATACCGTTAGATTAAAAATAATATGAGAAATCCAAAAATACCAATTTTGTAATTTTTCGGTAACTAAAAACTACATATATCGCATTTATATGTGTATTTTTTACACTACTAATAACTTATTAGTCTTGTTTACTATTCGTTGTACTTATCTACTATTTATTACTATTCACCTATCTTTACTTTTCCTTACTACTTATCTTTACTATCTATATACCTATTTTCTTACTTTATACATTTCCAATACATCTTATATTAAATCATATCTTACATATTAATTATTTTTTTACAAAATACAAACAAATCAACTCTCTCTCTCTCTTTTCCCTCTAAACCGGCACCACTTTCCCCTTTCTCTATTTATTTTATTACATCAAATTTTCACTCCAAAAATTCTATAAATACCCCATTTCCCTTCACTTTTTTCACACATTCATTTCATACAACTAAACTATCTCAAAATTTCTCCATAAACACTCTCCACAAAATTTTTCTCTACCGAAACACTCTTTCACTAAACACTCACGAAACCTCTCTCTATACATAAACCATCAACCACATAAATATACATTCATTACCTTCTTCCTACTACAAAATACTTTAGGTAAACTTCTTTCCAACCATTCATTTTAACAATGTCGTGTAACTTAGCATGACCATAGTGTTGTTTTGAAACTCACATGAGTAGTAAAAGCAACAACATGTTTGGATGGAAAAAGAAACTTGTTTAGAAAACCTATTTTCCAACTCCAAAATGAAGATCTTGCATGTAAAATGAAGGGCTTAGGTGATTGGTATCATAAAGGAATGATTTTTATAAGTTGAGCTTAGTTTTACTAAGAGAAATTTCCAAAACATGAAAAAGGTAATAAAAGATAGGTTAGAACTTGTTTCAACCCCAATAAGAGCTAGAAATTCGTAACTAGGTGAAATGCTAAGTAAACACCTATCTTCTAACCATAAAACAAGAGTTTTATTAAAGAAATTGAAGCTTTAGGGAATAGGTTTGGTAAGGACTTAATTTTATAAAGATTAAATGAGTTTTTCACAAAAGATAAACTAAAAAATAAGTTTCAAAATTCTAATCTAAAAATGACCTTCATTTAGTTACCTATTTCTAATGGCCAAAATGAGCATTTTAATAGAAATATAGAAGCCTTAGGAAATAGATGTAATAAAGACTTGATTTTGATAAGAGTAAATGGATTTTATCAAAGTATGAACCTAAAACAAAAGAAAGATTTCCAAACATAGATCAAACAATATTTTCATTTCCTAAAATTGTGTGAAATTCGTCACTAGGAAAAAGGCATATTTAAACATCTTTCTCCTAACTCTTAAATAAAGAATTTTATTAAGATAATGAAGGCATTAGGTATATAGGTCATCAAGGTTTGATCTTAGCAAAAATATGGATGATTTTGAAAGAGATAAAGCTAGTTTTTCTCAACCAAGTATTCTTGAAGTTATTACGAAGTAAAGGTTTTTCAAAAATTCTTTTTAACCAAAAACTATTAAGGATATACATGTAGATAGTTCATATGATGTCATTCATGATAATAACTTGTAGATATTGCATGCACATATAATATACTTAGTAGGAACAATGTAAATTTCACAAAACAATTTCGGAAATGCAATTTTTAGCTTTCCAAGACCTAAAAGTTTTCAAAATTAAGAATAATATCATAAATAGATAGATCTTTTAAGTAGATAGAAATCGATAGCTTATTTGCGAAATTCCGAGTTAAAATGACCAAGTTATGGCCATTTTAAGTTGAAATTTCCATCTACCACGAAAATTTTGAACTTAAGAGTTTTTATTTAATAGGTTGGAATTAGTTATGGTTTGAAATACTCATTTGGGTATTTCTTTCATTTAGGTGACTTTAAATCGGGCGAATTCTTATTTTCGGAGTACTACTATTATAAACTGGTGTCCATGGCCGAGTGAGTTCACTTTCCTTAAATTACATGCTTATGATTGTGCTTGTAATGTTAGTGGCATTAGAACTAGGACAAGATAAAATTGGAATGTACATGTGAATTCTGTTTGGTTGAATCGATGATAAGAATATCGAAATGGGAATTGTTATAAATATATGTATGATGTAGTATAGAATTGAAGTATCTGAAATTTCTATGGTCGCCTAAAATTCAATTAAATAATATGCCATGACCATATAACTAAATTGTCCATGCATAACATATGTCAGTCACATTACATTTGTTATTATACCTTTTATGGGAAAAAGGCATAATAGCTAGGCCATTGGTAGGCTTGAAAAACTCGAATAGTGGCATGGGGCCGCCTGAATTAAAATGGAAGTGGAGTAGGTGCTTGAATAAACTACATAATAAATGAATGGGTGGGCACCTAAACAACCACTAAATAAATAAGAAAAAATTGAAATCTACGGTCGTATGGGCCTGAAACATCTAACCTCGAATGAAGGGCATAAATCCATTCAACATAGGACTCCCGGAAAGTCTTATGTATTATATGCTCATGTCACGCCCCAATACGTACCCTAAACGTGACAGTCCGCCACACTCAATATTAAAGCTTAAGTATGACAACCTTAGCCATTCCCAAAAGCTTTTATATTAAGTGTAAGGCTACTTTCACAACTTTAGAGGACCATATATGGAATTATGAAGCTTAAGGAGATATAGAAACATATTAAGAAAAGAGATTCACAATAATTATTCATTCATGGCAAAGACTTTACAAACTTAGGGACAACTCCCTAAATTACTAATCTATTATATAAATATTTGCATGCTAATACTATGCTACTTTACCCAAGTTTCTAATGTTCAAAAGAGATTACCTGCCCGCATGGTCCACGTGGCCTTAACCATAAGTAAGGAAACTGCAAAAGATATCTATCGGGGTATAAGCTAATAGGCTTAGTGAGAACTATTTCCATAAATAACTTCTTGTAACAAGATTCAAACAAGTTGATTTAATCAAACAAATAATGCACAAGCACGTGGGCAAACAAGCATATAGTTTTCCGGAACTATATGTTGAATGGATTTACGCCCTCCATTCGGGGTTTGGTGATACATAACCTCAATTCAAGTAGTTTTAATAAAAAGTTTTCTTGCTCACGAGCACACATCGTCGAGCATTCCGAATCTACTTGATTGACCTTGCTTTCGGATCTACCGCCAAGCATATTCCATTAAGCCGCCAAGCAATCGCTTTCGGATCTCCCGCCAAGTGTTGCTTTCGACATGAGCTTACTATCCTTCTCACCCAAGGATAATAACCCAACAATGCAATGTGACTCACTTCGTGGTATGCATGAGTTCATTAATTTATAAAGTCATAACATAATTATTTTCAACTTTATGGCGATCAAGGAATTTCACACAAATCAATATTAAACTAAAACAATCACTTAGAACAATTCTGGCTTCGATATTCTTAGAATTCTTTCAAGAATTATTTTACATGCATATCGGTTTATCTTTTCCTAACTCTAGTGCAACTAATTTACAAGCACAACAAGTATAGCATTTAATGGAAATAAACTCACGATGCCATTGTCGTCTATTCCTCTAAGCGGATGAGTCGTTCACACACTCCACTTAATCGTAATAGTTCTCGGGGTAAAGGAATCCTTCTCGGGGTCACCTAGCCAAAGAAAATACCCACAATGAGTTTTTCTTGATGATTTTCTTGAATTTTGACAAAACAATGTCAAAGAACGTCAAAGTTCGTATGAAGAATGTTCCAACTTAAAATGGCCATAACTTGGTCATTTTAACTCGGAATCGCGCATATAATATACCGATTTCTACCTACTCGAAAAGATCTACCCATTTCCAAAATTATATTCAACAAACAAGGCCATATAGGCTCTGAAAAAGTAGCGACAAAATTCACCACGGATTTCCAAGTAAAAACAACTTTGGTTCAAGAAATCAAAATTTGTTTGATAAATACTTAGTTATCTATATAGTTGAAAAATTCTCTTTTTATAACTATATAACTCATATTTAAGCATGCTCAAGTGTCTTGTTGTCCAATTATTTTTCTTAGGTAAAACAATGTCGGGTTGAAGCTTTTCGGAAATTGTTTTTGTAAATTTCTTTGAAATGAATACCTTGCTTTCTTTGTTTTCTAAAAACGTTTTATGTTGGTTTTATTTATCTCTTTCCAAGTAACTTTTGAAAATAAAATTTTCTACTTTCTAAGTTACTCTAATACTATTTTGAAGTCTTTTAGGAAATATGCTTTTCTTCATATTTATTCTTCTTGCGCAAATTCCTTTGTTCATTTGTTTTTGCAAAAATCTTTACTTGAAATTTCTCATTCTTTTCTTATATCTTATGTTTTTCATAAAGTCATCCATGCATGAAAATTTGTTTTCTTTATAAAAATAATGTGGAATAATTAAGAACTTTTTGTAGAAAACTAGTTTCTAAAATATTATTATTTCCTCTTGTAACTTTGAAAAGGAATAACTTTATTTTTGTTTTCAAATCATAGATTTCCTTTTCCTATTTGTAAAGGTCTTTTCTTGAAAAAATTCCTTAGCCATTCATCTTATTTATCTTTTTATGAAAAGAACCATTTTTATCAACAAAATATTTTCTTTTGAAAAACAAGGTGGAATAATAAAGATTTTAGTAGCTTTTCAAAGCAAAAGTAGTTTATAAAATTATAGTGAGTTCTTTTTGTATCATGAAAATGATTGAGTTTATTTTTGTTATCTTATATATTTTTATGCTTCATAAACTTATTTTCAAGTGACAAAAATCCTTCTTTTGTTTAATTATCTTTAGAAAATAAAATTTTTGGACAACAATCTAAATGAACATGATTATGAGGATAATAATAGACAAAATAGCATAGAAATAAAGTCAAGTATTGGAGTCTTAGCTTTTTCAAGGCTCCCGGGACTAAGAAGTAAACTAGTCCCATAATGAAATAAAATGAAAGGAAGAAAAACTTGTTTTGACTTGATGAGGACAAGTCTAAGACTAGAGACTAGTCTTAAAAACAACTTGGAATAAATAAAATGCATTGAAGTAAATAAATTGCATGAAAGGTAAATAAATTGCAAGATCATGAGCTTATATGCTCTAAATAGTATATAGCTATATAGATATAGTAGATAGTTATGAACATAAAAGAGACATAAATGAACATAAGAGAAACATAAATGAATATAAAAGAAACATGAACATAAAGGAATTATGATTATGGACAAAAACAAAGTATGAACCTATTGTTGCTTTCTTAACCTTCATGGTTTTAGAAAACACACATTAAGTTCATACTAAGTAGATGAACATGGAAACTTCTTGAAGAATTTTTACCTAAAGGAGATGAGCTAAAGAGGACTTCTTGAAAGAACTTCTTGGAGAGAAATTCTTGAGAGATTTTGAGAGAGTAATTTTAGTGTAGAAGTGGTGTGAAAGAAGTGAAAGAGAGGGGGTATTTATAGGAAAATGTGGATGATTTTTGTGTGATTAAAATAAATAAAAATTGAAACAAAAATGAGGGAGAGGGGACAAGGGGCACGGCCATGCTTGAAGGGGGGAAATTGATTTATTTTTGACTTTTTAATAAATAAAGATGTAATATGTAAAGTAGATGTGATATAAAGTTATGGGAAAGGTAAAAAGTTAAGTTATAGGTTATGTAGAGTGTAAGAATAGGTGTAAGAAAAAGTAGAGATAAAAGAATAGTATAGAATAGTAATGAATAGTGTAATGTAAAGTAGATATGACAATTAAAGTACCGGTAGTAAGAAAATACGCGTATAATAGCTATATCTGTTATTTTTACTTACCGAAAAATTACGAAACTGATATTTTTGGAAAACTTATATTTTTACGAGTCTAACGGTATATTCGAATATTTTTACTATTCCTTCTCGGACACGTTTTTCGAGAACTGTGTCCGATCGGGTTCGAAGGACACCCGAATTTCGCGAAACTGAAATTTTATAAAACCTATGGTTATTACGAACTATCTAGCTAATTATCCTAACTTCGTTTTCTAGGGCCAAAGAAAACGGCAATGCCGGATTTAGTTGGATACGGTAAACTAGGTTTTGTTGACCTTTAGGGTTCCGTTTGACTTCCGGTTTAGGGTTTTTTGTTAAACCGATTCCAAAAATTTTGGGGGTTTACAGCTCATGTGCTTGTGTATTTCATATGATTGTTTAATATAACTTGCTTGCCTTATTATTGGATTGAGTATTTAATTTTTGGAAGTGAAGCTCACTAAGTTAGCATAGCTTATACCCCTATGGCTTCTTTTTGATGCAGTTCCCGTACATATGGTTGCGTCTCCGGACTTGGCCAAATCAGGTAATGTAAAGTTAGGAGTTTCCCTTAGGAGTTTATGATTAGCTTTGTATAGTCTTTCGTAGGAAACCTAAACGCTCGGGTTGTTAAAACTGATATCCGAAATTATTATTTTACAAGGGAAATGCCCCTTAGTATTTTGTAAATGATCCTAAGATATCTGTGGTTTATATTTTTATGCTTATTCTATCAAGTTGAACTATCTATCTCCAATTGTATATGTATTCTATTGTCGTAAGGGAACACCTTGCATCTAATGCAAGACTTTTGAATGACTGTGGTAGTGATTCATGTCTCGTTTAGCATGCGGTGGACTGTTACGTTTAGGGTACCCTCTGGGGCGTGATAGTTTAAGTTGGTATCAAAGCAGCAAAAATGTAAAGCATGGCAATAGAATTTAAAAACTTAAATTGTGGAAATAAATATATCTTAGGGTAAGAATGAAGTTATAGTTGAATCTAACTAGAAATCTTTTCTTTATATAGGTATCCTTAGGAGAAACTCGGGAAAGAGCCAAAAACATTTTTAAAAGGGATTGGTGAAACATTTGTGGACTATAGGTTGAGATTATAACTCTATGTGAGGACTTCGCTTTGGCCGAGAGACCTAGGACTCTAAGAGAAATGTATGTAATATGGAAAAGAGGCCTTAGGCATACCATGTGGGAAATGGTAATTGATCGAATTAGGTATAATCTAATGAGGAGGAGAAGATGGTCAATGTTGGAAACAATCTATGCTGTGGAGCGGATCATGGTAGATTATGGAAATGATCCAATGTTGAGAGAGGCCACTTTTATCTTAAAGAAGGAAAATAATCCCCTATACCCTGACTTTCGAGTATGGAGGAGCATTGGACCCTTGTATGTACATGTCTACGATGACTTGATGGCCATTTTATGTTAGAACTTCCCTCTATATGAATTTTGATGAACCTAGTAACAATATAATTACAAGTTTAAGTGGAACATCCAAGAAATACTCATTTTGGGTATTTCTCTTCTTTAGGTGATGAGGAGACCGAGTTTCCATATCCCGAGGATTTCCTTGACTAGAAGTATCCATACAAATGGCCAAGTGAGTTTATTTCTTACATATTTGCACTTATGATTTTTCTTGTAAAGTAGTGGCATTAGACTTAAGGAAAAGATAAAATGGAAAATGCATGTGCTTTATGTACTTGGTTGTAATTAAGATTAAGCATATCGAGGTATGAATTGTTTATAATGAATGTTTGATCTAGTATAAGATTGATTGTCTATAATTCTATGATCACCCACAAAATATTTAATTATGCCATGAGTACTTAACTAAAATAATTCATGCATGTCTTCAGATGAGTTCATTGCATTTATTACTATACCTTTGGTAGGACAAAGGCTTAGTAAGGAGATTCATAGAGTCTAAAATTTATATAAAGCGACGAGGCATCGTCTAAATCAACTAGAGATGAGAAAACATACGAATAAAAAAATATTTGGCAGCTATGTAGTGGCTCAAAAATAAACTACAAATAAGTTGGATCATGTTATTTTCTTTTGGAAAGATAATAAACAAGAACTATCATGGAGTTATGCTATACAATGGCGGCTTTTACGGTCCGGATACTTAATCACCAAATGGAGGGGTAAATCCATTCAAACATATAATTCCTAAAAAATCATATCTATTATTTGCCCACGTGCTTATGCATTTCATATAGTTGTTTAAATAAACTTGTTTTGATTTTTGGATGTCGAGTGTTTATTTGTAGAAATAAATCTTACTAAACTAGTAGCTTATACCTTCTTAGATATCTTTTGCAACTCTTGTACCTTTAGTTGGAACCAAGAGGTTATTTTACCCAGGTAATGCCTTCTAGCTAAGATCTTATGGATAAGAGTGTAAACCAGACATAGATATGGATTCCAAGAGAAGATTCAAAAGTGTAAAATTGTATTATGAGAGACTCTTTATTAGTTTTTGTTATCTTTAATAGGGGAATGCCCCTTAATGCTGTAAAGACTCATTAATAGTTTTTATGAACCTTGGTTATATTGTTATGATTTATTTCCTTAATTTCTATTATGTATAACTGCTTAAACGGCATGATACAAAGTTTAGTCCACTACGATAGCAAAGGCATACCTTACACTCGATATCGAGACTTTTGAGATGACTAAGGTTGTCATACTTAAGCCTTAATATTGAGAGTGGCGGGCTGTCGCATTTAGAGTACCCTTTGGGGCATGATAGTTCAAGTTAGTATCAAAGCATGGTTAAGAAGATCATAATCATAACAATGGGAATAGACTTAAGAACTAATAAGTAGAACCAAATTAGAAAAATTAGTATGGGTAGAATAAGTTCGCTAATCTTCTTTTCCTTTCCTTTTGCTTGAATAGATTACCCTAGAAGAAGCGCTAGTGGCAGCTCAGCAATTCCATAAGAAACCCGACGAGACCTTTATCGACTATCATTTAAGATTAAGAGTGTTGTGCGAGGAGTTTGCCTTGGTAGGAAGACCTAAGTCAATTAGGGAAATGTTTGCTCTATGGAAAAGGGGACTAAGGAATACCGAATGGAAAAGAGTCCTTTAGACAACATGACATTGTCTCATTAGAAGGAAAAGATGGTCTGAGTTGGAAGTTATTTATTCCATTGAAAGAATCGCAATATAATCATATGGACACACCATGTTTCAAGAGGCTACGTTCGTGTTGAGAAGAGAAGGAGGGCGGACCTTCTAGATTTTCGGACTTAGAACCCGATTGGACCCTTGTATGTATATGCGCATGATGAGCTAAGAGACCACAATGATTGGAATATAGCTGATTCTAAGGATGCCTTGGAGTATACCAAAACATTATCAAAGGTCCGAGGAATATGCCGACTCAATTACTGCAAAAAATCGGGACCCAACTTGCCAACGACGAGGCATTGGTAAACGGAGCCATGGGAGAAGATGAAAATGAGGAAGCCGAAGAAGAAGAAGAAGAGGATTCGACGAAAGACCAGGAGGAAGAACGACTACAAGAGACAGTGGGGGAGAATCCTAATATACCGTGGGGCAAAGGAGGAACCCAAGCAAGAACGAGACGAAGAAAACTTTGATATGACCCGAGTAGCGGCAATATGGTCTAAAGGAGAGAGCACATACCCAGGAAACATTGAAGAAAGGTGAGCTAGATTAGCTGTTATGATTTGAGAAGCTACCTTAAGGAATGAGAATGCAACAAATCCTCCTATAATGAAGGATACCGAGCCAGACCTTGAAGCTTTGGATACCCAAGTATGGAAAGATATATTTGTGGATAATGAGCACCCGACCGGTAGGAGAGGTGCATAATGGGAATCTACCCCTCATCAAGACAATGGGGAAGGGATCCAGCAAGACCATGTGATGACCCTGGAAAGTGACGACAGTGATGGGATGTCGGAACAAGTAAGGGAACTCTCCAAAGAAAGGAGGAGGAACATGATAAGATATTTGGGGCCATTCATAGGAAGTTGGCAAATAGGATCATCAAGCCATAATCCGGGTGATGCAACATACCCATAGGCTAAAGGAAGAAGGAAAATGGGAAGAAAGGAAAGAATTAGGATGAAAATCGAGCACCCCCATGAGTCAAAAAATAGATTTTGTAATCAAGACCTAGGTTATTAGGTCGCGTAGTTTAGCTTTCGTTTGAAAAGTGTTATGTTGTGTTTTCCTTATGGATTGTTGAATTCTGTATTTTGCAATCTTTTATTTCCATTATAAGGGCGTTAGACCCGCTATCTATTTTCCTTATTGAATGAAGTTATCCTTTTACAATTTCAATTTAGTGATTTTGTATTCCTCTTGATTATTTCATAATTCCTTATTTCAAGTTTTTATGATGATGAATATTAGTTCAAATTCCATGATTTTTGACAACAACCACTTAAAAACTTAACAAAGCTATTGAGAGAAAATCACTAACTCATCTAACTAAAATCTAAACAGCTGTGGAAGAAGGAGATGCCAAGAGCAAAGCACATCAAACCAACCTGTAGTGCAACCACAAAATCCCCCGAATGTGGAGCCTAAAGTAAATATGTAAGCCGCTTTTAACCAATTCATGAAAATGATGGAAGCTTATAGACGAAATAACCTAGTACCGGCACCGGCTCTAGCTTCGCTGCAACTTGAACTGCATGTGCATACGGAAGTACCTGTCTCGTAAAATGTGCAACCCCAAAACGTAACTTTACCAACACCATCCATCATGCCATATAGGAACCTTTTACCTAAGTTTATCAAAAGTAATCAATACTTTGATGGAGCTTTTGGAAAGCCAAAGGAAGTTGAGGATTGGTTAGCTTATATCTAGTCATCTTTCGACGCTTATGAACTATCACAACCTCCACGAATCACCTTTGGTACTTACATGCTTCACCTCAATGCTCGAATTTGGTGGGAATCCAAGAAGCAAGAGTTGATACCTCCAGTCATATGAGAAATTTTTCGTTAGGAATTTTTTGGAGAACTACTTTCTCAGAAGTCATCGAGTGCATACATTGCAGATTTCTTGCAGAATGCTCAAAGAGGAAGGACGGTGGAACAATACGAGACTGAGTTTAGTAGATTGCTCCAGTATGCACCCAACTCATACAAATACAAGGAAGAGTTGAAAAGACAATTTTTCTTTAATGGGTTAGACGAGGATCTACAAGTCAAGCTAGTGGAATTCGACATAAGATCTTTTCGAGAGTTAATAGAAAGGGCACGAATTGTTGAAAGAGCTAAGAAGGGGAAAATGAAGAGGCTGGAAAGAGAAGCATCGATTTTCATAGAAAGGTTTTAAGAAGAATTAAGATTTAATAAACCACCAAAGAAAATTAAGCTTTCAAACAACTCCATAAATAGCACAAGCAATGGAAATTTTGCAAGGAGACCCATCATCGACTGGAAGTGCAAAAGGAGCACATTACCCCATAAGGTACCCATAGTTGAAAGGAAAGTGTCACTTTTGTGGAGACCCAAACCACAGAATAACAGGATGCCCAAAAAGGTCAATCAACACATGCTATGTGTGTAAACAAGTTAGTGAAGGAATTTCCACAAAGGAGAAATGCTCACACCCAAACCTTTGGAAAGCTAACTCCAATAAAGATCAGAAATGGGGATGGAAACGAGAATTCACCTGGAGCTTCGATGCCCAAATTTTGGGTTTACAATATGGAAGGATGATGGATGTGTGAAGAAATTGGTAAGAAGGAAGGATGTGAGTTTTACGTCGCAGGAAAGGAAGGAAGCTACCACAACGACCTAGTTATAGGTTAGCCATGACCTCAAGTTATCATGTTATTTGTTTGTAGTACCTTTATCTGTGCTTAATCTGTGGCAATAGAATTTTGATATCTTGGTAGCTCAAAACCTCTAAATAAGAATTGAGCGTTATACCAGACCTAGTTAGTAAAGTGCATGTACCTAGCAAGACTTGCTTAAACCCTGATTGCTTATCACCCATCTATGAAGAACAAGTTTATTATGAATCACCACCTTCGATAACCTCCGAAGAAATAATAAAGGAATATCATACCCTGTGATAAGTGATCTAGATTGGTGAAGGAAGAGCAAGTGCAAGATGACCCTTGGTATGAGATGATTAAAGTGTGCCACTGATGTGATTGAGTAACGGAGAGGATGGAATGAGTCCTAAAGGGATAGGTGGAAGAAATGTTGAGACAAAAAGGAATATGCCATTATAAGGAAACAAAGGATAAGTTGCTCAATGTCAATATCTAAGGAAGGAGGGATACAGAAAAGATAACCAACGAGTTGACTCTGTGAAGGACGAAAGCAATAGATTGAAAGAGGAGGAGCAATCATCTGAGGAAGATGCTACAAGGAGTACAGACTAGTTTGACAAAATGAGGAGGATTGATGAAGTCATGGATCAACCACTGAAATCCTAATAAGATTAGGAATAAGTACCCTTTTGTTAGAAACCTAAAGGATTCCTTTGATTGGATATAAATATTAAGCAACCTTTCTGGTATTTATTAATGATCCAATCACCCACGGTTGAGAGCAAAGCCAGAGGCCGTGTGAAAGGTTAATTATCCAAACTTGTTAAGGAAATTACAAGTTTCAGTCTAAGAGATATACCTATCAATCACAGGGAATTGATGGATTAAGTATACCAGCCTTGTTGGAAAAATATGTTCTTGAAGTTCATGGAGAATACTCACGCATAACTAGAGATACCCGAGCAAACTAAGTGACATCCATGGATGAGACTATCAATGCTAAGAGAACATAAGTCGCATAAATAAATCGATTAGTATAGCTTTTTCTTGAATTGGATTAGATTTCTTTCTTGAGTTATGAAGTATCATAGAAGGGCATTTCGGTAAACCTAACATCAGACAAGCGATCGTAAGATGGAAATCATCAAGAATGGCAACGAAGTAAAGGATCTCTTAAGCTTAGCCATTTGTTATGGGAAATCCATAAAAGAATTATGTAGTTAAGATGTCGACCCAGATAACCTAAAAAGATAGAAACTTTTCAAGAACGAAGATTCAAGATGTACGTTAGATGCGAAAGTCTCATAGGATTATACCTTCAAAAGAAGTTAAGGACACAATGAGATAATTGGCTATAGTTTGGAAAGGATTCTAGCCTTAGTATCAGGCCACACCCAAAAAGGATTAATGTTATAGCTAAGGAATTGTAAACCCCTAAAGTTTTGTGATTAATTTAAGCTTAAACCCTAATTAGAAAGTCAACCGGAATCCCAAAGTCAACAAAACCCTAATCTTTTGCAACCGTTCAAGTTCGGCATTCCCGTTTAAGCAACCATAGGAAATTTAGTAAGAGTTTAGTATGTAGAATAGTTCGTAATAACCTGAGAAAGCTTAAAAATATCATATTAGTCAAACCACGATTCGTTTTGAGCACAACCTGACACAGTTCTCGAAAAGCATATCTCGGAGCTCGGATTAGTAAAAATATTCCGAATATACTGTTAGACTCGTAAAAATATAAGGTTTTCAAAAATATCAATTTCATAATTTTTCGGTAGCTAAAAATATCAGATATCACATTTATACGCGTATTTTCTTATTACCGGTACTTAAATTGTCATGTCCACTTTACATTACACTATTTACTACTATTCTACACTATTGACTATCTCTACTTTTTTTTACAACCTACTCTTACAACCCATACCTCTATTTCTTACAATTTTCATTTCCAATACAACTTCATATCTTTCATATCTTACTTTAAATTTATAAAAATACAAAAAAATAAATTTCTCTCCCTCTCCCCTCTACAATTTGCGCCGACCCCCTCCCTCTTACCCTCTAATTTGTTTTATTTTCATTTATTTAATTAACACAATTAACCTCCCACATTTTCTTATAAATATCCCCTCTTCCTTCCACTTCTTTCACACCTTTCATACATTAAAGTTACTCTCCAAAAATTCTACAAGAATTCTCTCAAGTTTAGTTCTTTTAGGTAATATTTCTTCAAGTTTTCTTTATGTTCATTTACTTAGTATGAGCTTAGTGTGTGTTTTCTAAACCATGAAGGTTAAAGAAAGCAACAATAGGTTCATGCTTTGTTTTTGTTCATGAATCAAATTTCTTTATGTTGCTTTTATGCGTATAATTATCTAAATATATATATGTAGCTATATATCTCTTTTAGACCATATAAGCTCATTTGTTTTGCAATTTATTTACTTTCATATTGTTTTTAAGACTATTCTTTCTAGTCTTAGACTTTCTTCATCAAGTCAAAACATTTTCTTTTTCTTTATGGGACTAGTCTTTTCTTAGTCTCGGGATACCTTGATGAAGCTAAGGTTCCAATACTTGATTCATTTCTTTATTAGTTTATTCTTTTAAGTCATTATGTTTCTTTGTATTTTCATAACTTTATGATTCACATTCATGCATGAACATAATGACTTTTGTCTCAACAAAATAAATGAGAAAAGGTTTCTTAAAAACTCTTTTCTAGAAATAAAAGTAGGAAGTAATTCTTTATACAAACTTTTATAAGAAATCTAGAGGAGCTCATAAACATACATAAAAATAACTTTTTGAAATAAACAAAGGTTTTACAAAGACTTCACTTTTTCATCAAGTACTAGAAATTCTTTTCATCAAAATGGAATGATCTCAAGAAACAAAGAAATTATTTCTCTAGATATAGAATTGTTATTACTTCCAAAAAGTGTTGGAAACTAAGCTTAGAAAATAAAATCATTCCTTAGGAATTTAAAGAGATTACGGAAATTAAATTTAGGAAAAGAAAATACTCATTTGAAATAACTTAAGATATTTTCTAAGCAAAATAAAAGGGAATATTACAAAAGTTCTAACTTTCCAAAATCTTTAAAAGACTTTACTTTTTCATAGTTTAAGACAACTTCATTAACTTCATACATTCGATATGAGTCAATTAATATGTGTATATACATATCAAAAGTTTTACAAACTATTATAATACCTATCTCTTCAAAATGAGCTTTTGTTAAAAGAAGGAATTCAAGTTTATGAAAATTTGTGGTAAATCTGGTCACCACTTTTTTGGAACCAAAATGAATTAGTTTGATGAAAATAAGTTTAGAAATAGATTGACCTTTTCGAATAGATAGAAAACGATATATTATATGCAAAATTCCGAGTTAAAATGAGCAAGTTATGGCCATTTTAAGTTGAATTCCTCTTATACGATTTTACCGTGATTTCAAGAAAAGTTTAGAATTTTCAAGAATAGAAATTCTATGAAAAACTCATTTTGGGTATTTCATCTTGTTTAGGTGGAGAAGGAACCGGGATCACCTTCAGGGAAGATTACTTCGATTAGGATTTACCTGCATGGAGTGAGTTAATCCTTTACTAAGTTGCATTTCCTTGTTTGTGCTTGTAATTAGTAGCACTAGAAATTAAGGAAAAGATAAAAGTATTGTGTGATTTGAATTTATGATTGGTTGAATATAAGTTAAGAATATCAAAAGAGGAATTGATAATTAAATTGTGATTCTTGCATTGATATGATGAATATCCTTTTTTATCGCCTTTAACTTGAACTCAACATTATCTGGTTAAACTTATATTGAAATAATTCATGCATATCATATTGGTGAGTCACATTTGTTTCAACTACTCTTCGTGTGGGGAAACGAGGAAGTAGTAGTGGTGGCTAATAGGAGCCGAAAAGTCTACATGGGCTAGTAGAAGCCAGGAAGTCTACAGGGCGAGTAGGAGCCAGCAAATCTGCAAATATTGATGGTCATATGGGCCTGTAACCTCCCAACCCCCGACAGGAGGGCGTAAAACCCATGCTACACATGATTTCTGGTTAATCTTGTGTATTTTGTTTGCTCATGTGTTTGGTGCATTTTCATATGATTGTTTAAATACTCGTTTGATTTATGGAAATGTCTTGTAGATGGGAATTATCTCACTAAGCTAGTTTTGCTTATACCCCTATAGCTTTTTGTTGCAGTATGACTATCTTTGGTTGGCACCGAGGAGCCTTGTATGTCAGGTATGAGCTAAAGCTACTAGGAGTTTTTGGGAGAAGTTATATGTATTTAGTTTTGAACATAGACTTCTAAGAAAATCTCTATATTAGGCTTATGTTATAGTTATATTTACTTTGTTAATAGTTTAGTTGAAACAAGACTTTTAAGATGGAGGAATGCCCTAAGATGATGTAAGAAATTGTTATTTAAATGAAGATTTCATGTTTATTTACATAAGTTCTTGCTTGCTTTTATCTACTTAAATGTAAAACCTCTGTGAGTCTCCATCTATCTTGGAAGCACGCCTTGCATGTGATATCGAAGCTTCTACGTGACTAAGGATGTCATTCATTAGCTTTAATATTATATGCGACAGACTGCCACATTTAGGGTACCCTCCGGGGCATGACAGGAATGATAATGAAGCTGTCACTCTATTCGTTAGCCAGGAAGAGTTGATCAAAGGAATTAAGGAGCAAGTATTCATTGAACAAAATAAAGGAAACTAAGATTTCCAATTTGGATACGGAACTAACTCTAATAAGGATAAACCAAGGAAACCCAATGACATAGTAAAACCTCACCAAAGTATAGGGTTTAGGAAGGTAGAAAATTTGAAGTTTAATAAAGGAAAGATCGTGAGACAAGAAAGTATATCACCATTGCTTGAATTAATATGAAGTGCTTAGTTTAGACCAAAATTCATTTATGTGAAAGTAAGAAAAGGCTCAAGATATGTAGCAAGGGATGAAGGAAACTGGATTGACCAAGAAAAGCAAAGGAAAATAGAAACAACGAGTTGATAAGTTACGAATTAAGAATCCAGCATGCTTAAGAAATGGAAATTTCATGTTAAACAAGGACTCAAAAGGCCTAAGACCCATTGAATTCTTAAGGATTTTAGGAGGATGGAAATTGACTTGACATACAAAGTGGACTGTCAAGATCATCAAAAAGTCTAAGTGTCAGTAATATGAAAATCTGAAAAAGAGCAAACAAATAAGGAGGAATTATCCTTATGATGAAGTCGCATGGGAAGTTAAGAATTGAATCCGAATAAGGTACCTGAGTCCATAGAGGAATCGAGGATGAATGCCAAGTTTTGAGGAAAAAAACTTTCTTTAAGGGGGGTAGGTTGTAAACCCGTAGATTTTTCGATGATTTCTAAGTTCAAACCCTGGAATGGAAACCCTAGTCAACAAAAACCTATGTCAAAACCCTAGAGTTTAGATCCGACAATCTCGTGTTCGTAAACCATAGGCAACGAAATTAAGTTAATGGCTTGTAATGGTTCTTAAATTATATAGGAAAGTATAAAAATATTAGATACGTCGATTTCTAGTGTCTTTCTGATCCGAACGGGATCAGTTTTTGAAAATCGTGTCTGGGAGCACTGGATGGTAAAAATATTCCGTTTATACTATTAGACTTGAAATAATATGAGAATTCCAAAAATATCAGTTTCGTAATTTTTCGGTAACTAAAAACTACAAATATCATATTTATACACGTATTTTCTTTACTACCAATAACTTATTAGTCTTGTTTACTATTTATTGTACTTCTCTACCATTCATTACTATTTACCTATCTCTACTTTTCCTTACTACCTATTATTTCTACCTATATACCTATTTTCTTACTTTTTACCTTTCTGATACATCTTATGTCAAATCATATCTTACATGTTAATTATTTTCTTACAAAATACAAATAAATCAACTCTCTCTCTCTGTCACACCTCGAAGGGTACCTCAAACGTGACAGTCCACCGTACACAATATTAAAGCCTAAGAATGACCACCTCAGTCACACGAAGGCTTTCATACCATGTATAAGGCGTCTAACACATGGAGGAGACTCATCGGAGTAATGCATTTTATGTTGATACAACTTGAGAACAATGTAAAGGAAATTCAATTCACTATTCTTCAAAATACAACTCATTAACTTCAATTACAATTCATCAAAAGATTCTACTACATAAACTATTACAAGGCAAATAATAAAACCTAGCTAATGACTTCAAACATTCTTATATCTTGTCGGAATCCTGAAGTCATTCTCGACTTCAACCATCTCAGTCCCTACTTAGTATTCTTGAGATAACCTGTTCATTTAAACAACTATTGGGGTATAAGCTACACTAGCTTAATGAGTAAGAACTTCTACGATTACATTTATAACACATCATACAATCAAGTGATTAGTCAGACAAGTAATATGCATCAAACACGTGAATTTAACAAACATATGACCTACCGAAAATCATTTGTGGATGGACTTGCGCCCTCCATCCCGGGTTAGCAGATTAACGAATCCTGCGGTACAACACCGTTTAAGCTCACGACCAACTGAACTATAAAATCGTTTATAGTACAACGATAAACTAACAAATGCTAATGCTCCATCCCCATCGTGATATGAATGAGTTCAATTTCATTTTCAATTCCGAATACTCAATTATACCAATTCTTTTAAGTGATCAATCAATAATCGCAGACAATCAATCCTAATTCATATATATAAGCAATAATTAGTCACTCGGCTTCGATATTCTTACATTCCATTTCTCATATCAATCAATAAGCATACATAGTCCCCGTTCGTCCCTATCATGCATATCCATTTTATCTTTACCAAATATCTAGTGCAACTATTATTACAATCACATACAATAAATGAATCGGAAGTAATACTCACTCGGCCATTGGATCACCGGTCTCTTAGTACAAGTAATCTGGTGGTAGGGAATCGTCGAATCCGGGATCGCCTAAAAAGGAAGAAATACTCTAATAAGTATTTCATCACTTAACTAATCCAAACTATCTTATACAACCTATCAAATTCGCAATTTTCGTCCTGAGCGGAAATTCCAACTGAAAACGACCATAACATGGTCCTTTTAACTCGAAATCTTGCAAATTATATATCGATTTCTATCTACTTCGAAAGATATATCTATTTATAATATTGTTTTCAAGTTTTGAAAACATTTGGGTCTCAGGACAGAGGGATCAGATCTGATCAGTAACGGTTTCTGATTCCGAAAAATAGTTTTGTAAATGTTTGTAATGTTTCTACTATATAGATTATCTATACATGTAATATGAATGATTTCCTAACATGAATGACATGAAATGAGTTTAATGTATGCATGATCTTGATGATTTTTGCTAAAAGGAAATTTTATAACTTTTTATCTTGCAAGACCATAATAACAGCTGCTTATGAAAAATCTAGTTTTCTAACTTTGATCATTTCCATTTGTTTTGGATTTATTACTTAAGAAAATATAATTATTTTTGTTAAAATTGAGTCTTTATTATATCTATTACTTATGACTTTCATTATACATTAAAATTTCATTTTGCACTTTGTAAACATGTTTTCAAGTGGGGTTGATTCCAAAAATCCGAATTTTGTAAAAATTGTTTTTGAGTGATTCCTTTAAGTAAAAATAATTTGGTACTTAGAAAATTAAGGCTCAACCATGCCTAGCCACTAAGGAATTCATTTCTTTAATAAAACTTCTAATTTGAGTTTGGAAAATATGAGTTTTATGCCATTGTTCCATTATTACGAATTTCCTAAAATGACAACAACTCAAATTTTTCCTACTTCATTTCTACTTATTGTTCTATATATTTTTCTTAGCAAATCCCATCTTAATTTATCAAAATCATTAATTGATGATACCTATGACTTAAACTCCTCATTTTTCATATAAAACACAAGTTTTGGAGTTGGTAAATGGGTTTTTAAGGCATGGTTTGGAAATCATCCGAATTTACAAATTTTGGATAACTCAATTTTCATACTTTGTTTCTACAATGCATTATGCATATATGTACTACCTACAAGCTATTGTCATGAAGATTATGAAATGATCTTCCTATATGTATACATATAGTACCAAGAATTCTTTTTGAAAACTTTTACTTTACAAAACTTTGAATTATACTAGACTTAAGAAAAATAGTTTTTCTCCTTATAAAATCATACTTTGTTTAATCAAAACTCAACCTTGATGATCTATATAACCATCAACTTCATTATTTAAAAAAAAAAAAAAAAAACCTTTATTTTGGGGTTAGAAAGTAGGTGTTTAAATAGGTGGTTTACCTAAGTACAAATTTTACAAAATTTTGAAGAATGAAAACATTGTTTATCCTATTCTTAGGAATCATTTGTTGTTCTAAGATTATACTTTGATAAACTCCTTTTATCCTTATCAAAACTTGGTATTTATTATATATATACCTTAGGACTTTCATTTTCCTATAAAAATTATTATTTTGGCATTTGGAAATAGGTGTTTAAATTATGGCTATTTTCAAATCTGAATTTTGAGAAATTCATTTGAGCTTGTTTTCTTTGTAAAACTCATTTAGTCTTTCGAAAACCATTTCCTAATCAAACATATACCTTCAGGCTTCCATTTCTTTAATAAAAGTCTTGTTTTGAAGTTGCAAAATAGGTTTTCAAAATTAGTCTTGGTTGGGATCTGAATTTACAAAATTTATTTTTGGACATATCTTTTGGTAAAATCTATCTAAACTTATGAAAATACATTCCTTACATATCCTATCTTAAGAGCCTTTCATTTTTTAAATAAAAACTTGATTTTTGAGTTGGAAAACATGTTTTAGAAATATGCCTTGGCTAAAATCCGAAAATAGAATTTTTGTTTTGAAAATAACTTTTAAAAATCACTTTTGATTCTTACAAAAAGGAGTCTTGATGATATACATATATTAAGCCTTCATTATCTTAAGTAAAAATTACATTTTGACACTTGGAAGGTGGTTTTTAAATAGGGGTCTTCCCAAAATGCGAATTTCACAATTTTTGTTCAAGTTCAAATCTAAGATCTACACATAATATGAACATACATCTAAATGAAACCCATGAAAATAAACTTTAAACTCATAGATCTAAACTTTGCTCATCAAAATCTTTCATTTATGTTATCTATACCCTAAGCCCTTCATTTTAAATGAAAAATACACATTTTGAAGATGAAAAGTAACTTTTCTAAATATGGTTCACTTTTCATCCGAATTTTCAAAAATGATTTTTGTTGAAAACAAAATAGATCTTGAGTTTTCTACAACTTTCCTACTATCATCATGCTATTACAAGTTGCTCATGAACATAAAACAAAGGTCTAATGCATTTATGAACTCCAAAACACTAGATCTACTTTTTTATACTAGTTTTAAATGCATGAACACATGTGAATGAGGAATATATGCATAAATCATAAGCAATAACAAAAATAATAACTCATATAACAAGATCTGACATAAACAAAAATCAAAGCTACAAAAAATTAGATCTACAAAATATAACAACTTTAAACAAGAAAATAATAAAGATACAAGATAGTAATAATGGAGAAGAGGAGTGTTTCATTTTTTTTTTTTTTTTAGCATCATCATTCTAAGCTTTTAGGCTTATGGAAGGTCATTTGATGCATGAAACGTTCATTACACTTTACCTATATCACCTATGGAGGCTTTGAGATGAAGATTTGCTTAGAAATCTTCAAGAAATATGGGTGGAAGCTAATGAAAGAGATAGGGACTACTTGGTTCTTGAAGAAACAAGACCAAGAAGAAGAAGAAAAGAGAGGAAAATGAGAGAGAAAAGTTAATGAATGGTAAAGAGGAAAATGTGTAAATGAAAGAGAGAGAAAATGTGTGTAATAAATGAATGAAGGAAAGAAGAAAAAAAATAAAACCAAGGCAGCCAAAAAGATGTATGCTGCACGTGAATGAGTGGAGTGAGAGAGAGAGAAATTTGATGAAATTTGACTAAAAATTAAATTGTGTAATTAATGGTATGTGTAGCTTCTCTAAGAAGAAGTGTAATATAATTATTTTAGTCAAAATAGAGTAAATAAAAGGACAATGGCAGCCATAAAGGAGTCAAAATCTGCCATGAATAGATATAATGAAGTGTAAAAAGATTGAAGTGAAAAGGAAGTGATATGTGTAAGGTGTACTTGAAGGTATGGGTTGTAAAAGTATATTCTTAATTAAAATAAAATTATAAAATTTATTCCAAATATTTGTAGCAGATTTTTCATAATTAAAATTAAATAATTTTTTCAATTATTTTAGTATTTTAACAAATATGTTACCGGTATGATCAAAATACGCGAATATGGGCTATAAATGATATTTTTATAACCCGAAAAATTCTAAAAAAATTATTTTATGAAAATAAAAATATTTTTAAAATATTTTACAAATATTAAATTAATTTAATTTATTTTTAGTATCGGGTCTTAAACGGAATCTGATCCCATAAAAGCCTGAACTAACTAAATTTTAGAAAAAAAAATTTCTATAATATATAAAATATTTATCTAAAAATATAAAACTTTATAAGAATAATAAAATTGTGTAATGAAATAAAAGTGAATAGTGCAAGAGACTAATCAATTACGGTAATAATGGAAATACGATAAAAAGGTTATAACTGTAACTTTTATAACTCGAAAAATTATATAACTGATATATTTGGAAATCTTATGAAATTATGAGTCTAACGGTACTATTGGCATATTTTTTATATCTCGAGCCTTGAAATACGCTTTTCGAAGTCTGAATCCGAACGGATTTGAAATAGGTCAAAAATTTACCAATCTGATATTTTTAAACAAACTTATATTACCATGAGCTATTGTACATATTTAAACTACACCTCGGCCTCTACGGTTAAGGGCGCTAGATCGCCGGACTTAAACTATTGTATACCACTTAGGGTTACCGGGTGATTTTTCGATTTAGATCCTTACCAATTTGAAAACTGATATTTTATGCTCATTCCACATATTTAATTTGAGAAATTTATTTTACATTTCATTTTAATATCTTTTAACATTTTCGGAATTCTTGAATTGGGTTTCATTTCCAAAAGTCAATCGTTATTTACTTTTTAATAATTTGTTTTTGGGATCTCTATTACCCGATTTTATAAGTCGGAGTTAAATATGAGATTTTTTTTTTTTTTGTACGTCGTGGTTTTGAATTTAAAGACTATTGAGTTCTTATTTTATATTTAAAGATTTTATTTCTCAAGATTAAGTTTCTGAATTCGTTCGTGTTTTTGGACTAGTCAAAGTGCGGTTTTAATTTGGAGTGATTTTTAGGGTTTATTTTCGAAGTTCATCTTGAAATTTTTACTGAAATTTTCTGGGCTTATACTCTCTCTCTCTCTCTCTCTCTCTCTCTCTCTCTCTCTTTTCCCAACAAACCAGCGCCACTTTCCCCTCTCCCTCTCTATTTATTTTTCTTTTTCAATTTATTTTATTACATCAAAATTTCACTACAAAAATTCTATAAATACCCCATTTCTCTCCACTTCATTCACAACTTTATTTCATACAACAAAACTCTCTCAAAATTTCTCCACAAAATTCTTTTCTACTAAAATACTCTTTCACCAAATACTCACAAAATCCCTCTCTATACACAAACCATCAACCACATAAACATACATTCATTCCCTTCTTCCTACTACAAAACACTTTAGGTAAACTTCTTTCCAACCATTCATTTTAACCATGTCATGTAACTTAGCATGACCATAGTGTTGTTTTGAAACTCACATGAGTAGTAAAAGTAATAACATGTTCATGTTTTGTTCTTACACATGAAATTCCTATATTATTATATATCTTGTTATTATGCTTCTCTATATGCTATTACTAATAATATTATTGTTGTTATTATGCTCTAATCTAACTCTCTCTATATTATTATAAGCATATGTATATATACATATATATATATATATTTTTTAGAGCCAAATGCTCACTAACTTTCTCTAACTTGCTATTATTGCTTTTTCCTTTTCTTTCTTTTTCTTTTTTTTTTTTTGGGACTTAATCCTGTGGTTGCCTTGATGAAGCTAAGACTCTCCTAATGCTTGATCGGCTTACCTTGATGAAGCTAATGTATACCCCTAAATTTTTGCGATCGATTAAGCTTAAATCCTAACTAGAAGGTCGACCGGAAATCCTAAAGTCAACAAAACCCTAGCTAGATGCAACCATTCAAGTCTGGCAATCCTGTGTTCATAACCCTAAGTGAGTAAGTGAGAGATTAGTTATAGAATAGTTCGTAAAAACATGAGAAAGCTTAAAAATATCATATTAGTTAAACTGTGATTCATTTTGAGCCCGATCATATATAGTTTTCAAAAAGCGTGTCCCGGGGCTCGAAATAGTAAAAATATTTGGATATACCGTTAGACTTATAAAGATATAGGGTTTTCAAAAACATCAGTTTTATAATTTTTTGTAACTAAAAATATCAAATACCGCAATTATACGCGTATTTTCTTACTACCGGTACTTTATTTGTCATGTCTACTTTACATACTATTCAATACTATTTACACTATTTATCTATCTCTACTTTTTCTTATAACCTACTCTTACAACCATATACCTATTTTCTTTCAATTTTCATTTCCAATACAACTTCACATCTTTATATCTTACTTTTCATTAACAAAAAGACAAAAAAAAAAAATTTCTCTCTTTCTTCCACTCACAGTTTGCGCCGGCCCTCCCTCATGCACACTCAATTTGTTTTATTTTTCATTTATTTAATTAACACAAATTACGCTCCACTTTTTCCTATAAATACCACCTCTTTCTTCAATTTCCTTCACACCTTTCATACACTACAATTACTCTCCCAAAATCTCCCAAAAGCTCTCTTAAATTTCTCTAGATTCTTCTTCTTGTATAGGTAATAGTTTTAGCTTTCTATATGTCTATTTACTTAGTATGAGCATAGTGTGTGTTTCTGAACCCATGGAGGTTAAGAAAGCAACAATATGTTCATATTTTGTTCTTGTTCATGAATCTATTTTCCTTTATGTTGTTCTTATGTTTATTTAACTAAATATATCTATGTAATTATATATATCTTTTAGAGAATATAAGCTCATTGTTATTGCAATTTATTTACTTTCTGTGCAATTTATTTACTTTCAAGTTGTCTTAAGGCTAGTCTTTCTAGTTTTAGACTTGTCCTCATCAAGTCAAAATAATTTTCTTTTTCTTTTGGGACTAGTTTATTCTTAGTCCCAGGAAGCTTTAAAGAAGCTAAGGCTCCTAATACTTGACAATTATTATGCTTATTTATTTCTTATGTTATTTATTACCTTATCTTATGATATTTTTAGCTTTTATAAACTACATGATCATATTGATGTATGGTTAATAAGTTGTTGTCCAAATAAGAAAATGAATCTTTTGATGAAAGAATAAAATTTGGTCAAAGTTTTTCCAAAGACTTAGAAAAATATTTTTAAATAAATCTCTTTTAAAAGTTTATGCAAAACTCCTCATGAAACTTCAAACTATTAATAAATGAAGTTTCTTTAAAGTCTAAAGATATCTCCTTTTCAAAAACAAAAGAAGTCTTGATATATGGATCATAACTTGGTACTATTTTTATCAACTTTCTAAACCAAAGCTACATAAGTTTTCAAGAAAATCAATTTACAAGGAAAATGAATTTTCAAAGAATAAAACTCATCAAGTACTACAAAAGGAAACTTTTGGAAACTCTATTTTTCAATTTCTAAAAATAAATTTAATAATAACCTCAAAAGACCAAACTTTATTTTCATCTCACTTTTGATAAACTAAAGAATCAAAATATAGTATATAGATTTTGATCATCCAAAAATTTGTAAGTTACTTCACCCACTTAAAATAAAGTTTAACAAATCCAAATTTCCAAAACACTAGAAAAGGTTGTTTTAAGGAATTAAATTAAATAAGACAACACGTATAGCTTCATGCATAAATTATGAGTTTATTTATATACATAAAGAATTCTTTTCAAAAATATACATATTTGAGTTTTACTTAAACAAAGCCTTAGTAAAGGAAGGATTAGAAAATATTGTTTTTCAAGAAAGGAATTTTCATATTAAATCTGTACCCTTCTAATCCAAGACCCAAATGACCTTTTATAGTAAAATTAACCTTAGAAATAATTGATCTTTTCGAGTAAGTAGAAATTGACATATAATATGTGAAATTTCGAGTTAAAATGAGCAAGTTATGGCCATTTTAAGTTGGAACTTCCTTTAAATCCGATTTTACCACAAATTGAAGATAGATTTAGAATCTTCAAAATAGAAATTATATGAAAGACTCATTTTGGGTGTTTCATTTGTTTAGGTGAAGAAGGAACCGATATCGCCTTCCTGGAAGATTATTTCGACTAGGAGTGATCATCATGAGTGAGTTAATCCTTACTAATTATGTTTCCTAGATTGTGCTTAAGTAATAGCACTAGAAAGTAAGGAAAAAGATAAATGAACAAATATTGTGTGATTTATTCATGATTAAATAATGTGGTTGTTGAATAAAAACTAAGTATATCGAAAGATGAATTGATGAATAACTTATGTTTTCTTGCAATGGTGTGATGAATATTATTTTGGTCACCTTTAGCTTGAACTCAACGATAATTGAATAAACCAATATTGAAAACAATTCATGCATAACATATTGTGAGTCACATTTATTTTTTTTTTCGCTACTATTCTTCGTGTGGGGAAACGAGAAGTCGTAGTGGTGGCTAGTAGCAGCCGGGAAGTCTATATGGGCTAGTAGGAGCCGAAAAGTCTACATGGGCTAGTAGGAGCCGGAAAATCTACATGGGCTAGTAGGAGCCGAAAAGTCTACAGGGCAAGTAGGAGCCGGTAAGTCTATAACTATTGATAGTCGTATGGGCCAGTAACCACCCAACCCCTGACATGGAGGGCGTAAAATCCATGCTACACATGGTTTCCGGTTAATCGTATGTATTTTGTTTTTCTCATGTGATTGATGCATTCTCATATGATTGTCTAAAATACTTGTATGTTTTGAAAAAAGGAGTTATCTTACTAAGCTAATTTTGCTTATACCCTTATAGCTTTTTGTTACAGTTTGATTACTTGTGTTTGGCACAAAGAAGCCCTTTTGTCAGGTACGAGCCAAAGCTACTAGGAGTTTTTAGAAGAAGTTTATATATTTAGTTTTGGATATAGACTTCTAAGAAAAATCTCTATAGTAGACTTATGTTACATTCATGTATGTTTTGAAGATGGCTTAGTTTGAGCAAGGCTTTTAGAACGGGGGAATGCCCCTAAGAAGTTGTAAAAAACTTTCATCTTAATGAATATTACATGTTTAACCTTTATAAGTTATTGCATGCTTTTATTATCTACTTAAACATAATACCTTTTTAAGTCTCCTACTATCTTGGAAGCACGCCTTACATGATATCGAAGCTCTTGCATGACTAAGGTTGTCATTCATTAGCTTTAATATTATATGTGGCAGACTGCCACGTTTAGGATACCCTCTGGGGCGTGACAGTTAAGGCTTTCAATGCTTGATCGGGTTGTCTTGATGAAGCTAAGGCTCTCAACGTTTAACCAAGTTATCTTGATGAAGCTAAAGTTCCCAATACTTGATATATTATCTTGCTTATTATTGCTATATTGCTTATTAATATTATCTTACTTCTTATCTTATATATTTTCATCATTTTTCATATTATGTGCACATAAACATGCATTATCATAATGATCTTGTCTCAACAAAAATTTAAAGTAGATATTTCTTTAATAAATCAATATTTTATGTATAACTTTATGTCTAAATCAAGATTTTATTAGCAAACCCATAGGAAAATCATTTTTACAACTTCTTGTCAAACTTACCAAGATTTTTCTTAAAATAACAATGAAGATGATTTCATAAAAGAGATTAACAAAAAAAATTAACTTTTTCTTTAATAGTAGACCACATAAAGTTTATCAAAACTTAGCATAAATGTTTTCTTAGTAAACAACTTTTTCATAAAAGTTTACTTATACGATTTAAACTAACTCATAATAACAATAAAAAATAAAATTAGTTTTCAAAGTTAAGATAGAAATCAACCCTCTAATCTGTAAACCCACATATAAAATAAAAGATTTCTAAGTATATAAATAATAAACTTATTTTTTAAAGAAATAAAAATATAAGAATGATGATTTCAAAAACAACGAATTTTATCAATAACTTAAAAAGAATAAATTCTTTCCAAGAAAAATTGATAGAAGACTTAAGGAACTAAGTTTTAGAAATAAAATTATTTCAAAGAAGTTAGAAGATGAGAATGTAAAGATAAAAAGATTTGTTTAACAAAATCATATTTCTTTAAAAAGGAAATATTTACAAGATGAAAATCACCATAGGCTATCCATAACTTAATAAAAATTTGGAAACTCACCTTTTGCCACAAAAGCAACATTTGTAAGGATTAAAAGCTAAAAAGGAAATTTATTTATTTTAAGAAATTAATTGGAAAAAAAACAAGAATATACTTATGTCACGCTCCAAAGGGTATCCTAAACGTGACAGTCCGCCACACTCAATATTAAAGCTTAAGTATGACAACCTTAGCCACTCCCAAAAGCTTTTATATTAAGTGTAAGGCGTGCTTTCACTACTTTAGAGGATCATATATGGAATTATGAAGTTTAAGAAGATATAATAACACATTTAAGAAAAGAGGATTCATAATAATAATTCATTCATATTAATGGTTTTACAAACTTAGGGACATTTCCCCTTAATCACTAATCTATTAAATGAATATTTGTACATCATTACTAATACTACATTTTATCTAAATTTCTATTACCCAAAAAGAAATTACCTGCCCGCAGGGTCCACGTGGCCTTAACCATAAGTAGGGAAACTGTAAAAGATATCTAACGAGGTATAAGCTAATAGGCTTAGTGAGAACTATTTCCATAAATAACTTCTTGTAACAAGATTTCAAACAAGTTGATTTAACACACAAATGTAATGCACAAACACGTGGGCAAACAAGCATATAGTTTTCCAGGAACTATATGTTGAATGGATTTGCATCCTCCATTCGGGATTTGGTGATACTTATCCTCAAAACAAGTAGTTTTAATTTAAAAAGTTTTATGCTCGCGGGCACTCATCGCCAAGCATTCCGAATCTACTTGATTTGACCTTACTTTTGGATCTTCCGCCAAGCATTTCCCTTAAGCTGCCAAGCAATCGCTTTCGGATCTCCCGCCAAGTGTTGCTTTCGACATGAGCTTACTATCCTTCTCACCCAAGGATAATAACCCAAATGCAATGTGACTCGCTTCATGGTATGCATAAATTCATTTATTTATAAAGTCATAGCATAATTATTTTCGAACTTAAGGTGATCAAAGAATTTCATACCAATCAAATGTTATACTAAAACAAACATTTAAAACAATTCCGGCTTCGATATTCTTAAAATTCTTTCCAAGAATTATTTTACATACATATCGATTTATCTTTTCCTAACTCTAATGCAACTAATTTACAAGCACAACAAGTATAGCATTTAATGGAAATAAACTCATGATGCCATGTCGACTATTTCTCTAGGTGGATGAGTCATTCACACACTCCACTTAATCGTAATAATCTTCGGGATAAAGGAATCCTTCCTTGGGGTTACCTAGCTAAAGAAAATACCCACAATGAGTATTTCTTGATGATTTTCTTGAATTTTGACAAAATAATGTCAAAAGAACATTAAAGTTCGTATAAATAAATGTTCCAACTTAAAATGGCCATAACTTGGTCATTTTAACTCGGAATTGCGCATATAATATACCGATTTCTACCTATTCAAAAAGATCTACCCATTTCCAAAATTATTTTTAACAAACAAGGCCATATAGACCCCAAAACAGTGGCGACAAAATTCACCACGGATTTTTCCAACAAAAAACAACTTTGGTTTAAGAAATCAAAATTTGTTTGATAAATACTGAGTTATCTATATAGTTGAAAATTCTCTTTTTATAACTATAAAACTCATATTTAAGCATGCTCAAGTGCTTTGTTATCCAATTATTTTTCTTGAGTAAAACAATGTCGGTTTGAAGTTTTTTGGAAATTGTTTTTGTAAATTTCTTGAAATGAATGCCTTGTTTCCTTTGTTTTCTAAAAATGCTTTATGTTGGTTTCATTATTTTCCCCCAAGAAAAATTAAATTTTTCCTATTTTCTAAGTTTTCTATATTAATACATTATTCTTCCTATTTATTTTTCTTGTATTTGTTTGCAAAAATCTTTACTTGAAAATTCCTCATTCTTTTCTCATGCCTTATGTTTTTTATCGAAATCCTCCATTCATAAGAGTTTATTTTCTTGATAAAACAAAGTGGAACAATATGTGACTTAAGAACTTTTTGTAGTAAAGTAGTTTCTAAAATCTAAATAGTTCCTTCTTGTAATTTGAAAAGAGATAACTTTATTTATGTTTTTAAATCATAAACTTGTTCCTAAATATCAAATCTCCTTTTTGTTAATTATTTTTAGAACTTGAAATTTTTGGACAACAATTTAAATGAACATGAATTATGAGAAAATAATAATAAGCAAAATAATATAAGTAATAAAGTCGAGTATTGGAGTCTTAGCTTTTTCAAGGCTCCCGGGACTAAGAAGTAGACTAGTCCCAAAATAAAATGAAAGAAAGAAAACTTGTTTTGACTTGATGAGGACAAGTCTAAGACTAGAGCCTAGTCTTAAAATAACAAGAAATAATTAAATAAATTGCAAGGAATTAATAAATAAATTGCAACGGAAAGTAAATAAATTGCATTGCATAAAAGTAAATAAATTGCAAGTGAGCTTATATACTCTAATGGATATGTATATATATATATATATATATAGATAATGATATTTAGATATAGTAGCAATAATATGAACAAAAATAATAATATGAACATAAATAGATTTTTTTATGAACAAAAACAATACATGAACATAATGTAGCTTCCATAACTTGTAGTCTTTGGAAACTCACACTATGGTCATGTAAAGTTACATAATATGAAGAAGAAGAAAATAAAAGAAGGTAGTTACCTAAAGAAGGTTTTGATAGTAGTATGTGGTTATGGGTTTTAGTTGTTGGTGGAAGTTATTGTGGAATTATTTTGAGAGAGTTTTGGGATGATATATTGAGAGAGTTTTTGTATGAATTTGTGGATAGTGAATGTGTGAAAAAAGTGAAAGAGGAGGGGGGTATTTATAGGAAAATGTGGAGTGATTTTTGTGTGATTAAAATAAAGAAAATTTGAAACAAAATTGAGGGAGAGAGGGACATGGGGCGCCGGCCATGTAGTAAATAAAGGGGGAGTGATTTATTTTTTTTTTTTACTTTTGTTAAATGGAATATGTAATGTGTAAGGTAGATGTGAAATAAAGTTATGAGAAAGGTAAAAAGTTAAGGTTATAGGTTATGAAGTATGTAAGAATAGGTGTAAGAAAAAGTAGAGATAATAGTGTAGAATAGTAATGAATAGTGTAATGTAAAGTAGATATGATTAATAAAGTACCGGTAGTAAGAAAATGCGTGTATAATAGCTATATCTGTTATTTTTAGCTACTGAAAAATTTCGAAATTGATATTTTTGAAAACTTTATATTTTTACGAGTCTAACGGTGTATTCGGAATATTTTTCCTATTCCGGATTTCCGACACGTTTTTTGAGAATTGTGTCCGATCGAGTTCGAAGGACATCCGAATTTCACAAAACTGATATTTTTATATAATCTATGGTTATTACGAACTATTCTAGCTAATCATCCCAACTTCGTTTTCTAGGACCAAAGAAAACGGCAATGCCGGACTTAATCGGTTACGATAAACTAGGGTTTTGTTAACTTTTAGGGTTTCGTTTGACTTCCGGTTTAGGGTCTTATGCTAAACCGATTTCAAAAATTTGGGGGTTTACAACTTATTTATAATAACCTAAGAAATTATAAAGTTTCTCCAAAACACTTAGAATGGAATTTGTTAAGTTTTAACACCTTTAAAATAAATTGTTTTTATGAAAAATAATCATTGAGACAACACCATTATAATCTTGCACATAATATGAGTCTATATATATACTCAAAGGATTTATCAACTATATATATATATATATATATATATTTTGCCAAAGGGATTTTTGAATAAAAAATTGAGTTTGGAAATTATTTTGCAAAAACTAGAATTTCTCGTTTTAGTCCAGTACTGAGACTTTTGGGAAGCCAAATGACCTTTTTGTAGAAAATAACCTTAAAAATGGATAGAGCTTTTCGAGTAGGTAGAAATCGGTATATTATATGTGAAATTCAGAGTTAAAATGGGCAAGTTATGGCCATTTTAAGTTGAAACTTCCCTTTATACGAATTTTGACGAACCTAGTAACAATAGAATTATAAGTTTAAGTGGAACTTCCAAGAAATACTCATTTTGGATATTTCTCTTTTTAGGTGACGAGGAGATCGAGTTCCTATATCCCAAGGATTTTCTTGACTAGAAGTATCCACATAAATGGCCAAGTGAGTATATTTCTTACATATTTGCACTTATGATTTTGCTTGTAAAGTAGTGGCATTAGAATTAAGGAAAAAGATAAAATGAAAAATGCATGTGCTCTACATACTTAGTTGAAATTACGATTAAGCATATCGAGGTATGAATTGTTTATAATGAATGTTTGATCTAGTATAAGATTGATTGTCTGCAATTCTATGATCATCCAAAAAAATATTTAATTATGCCATGAGTACTTAACTAAAATAATTCATGCATGTCATCGGGTGAGTTCATTGTATTTATTTCTATACCTTTGGTGGGACAAAGGCTTAGTAAGGAGATTCATGGAGCCTGAAATCTCTATAAAGCGACGAGGCATCATTCGAATCAACTAGCGATGAGAAAACATCAGAATAAAACATATTTGGTAGCTATGTAGTGGCTCGGAAATAAACTACAAATAAGTTATCATGTTATTTTCTTTCGGAAAGATAATAAACAAGAACTATCATGGAGTTACGCTATACAATGGCAGCCTTTGTGTAAATCCCCGAAATTTTCGATCCACAAATAAAGTCCTAAACCCTAAACGGAAGTCAAACGGATCCTTACGTCAAACAAAACCCTAGTTTACCGTAACCGTTTAACTCCAGCATTGCCGTTTTCTCAAGTCATAGAAAACGAAGTTGGAAAAATTAACTCGAATAGTTCGTAATAACCATAGGTTTTATAAAAGTTTCAGTTTCGCGAAATTCGGATGTCCGTCGAACCCGAACGGATACAGTTCTTGAAAAATGTGTCCGGAAGCCTGGAATAGGAAAAATATTCCCAATACACCATTAGACTCGTAAAAATATAAGATTTCCAAAAATATCAATTTCGTAATTTTTCGGTAGCTAAAAATATCAGATATCGCTTTTATACTCGTATTTTCTTACTACCAGCATTAAATTGTCATGTCTACTTTTACATTACACTATTTTCTACTATTCTACACTATTCATCTATCTCTACTTTTTCTTACAACCTACTCTTACAAACCATACACCTATTTCTTACATTTTTCATTTCCAATACAATTTCACATCTTTCATTTCTTACTTTAATTAATCAAAAGACAAGAAAAATCAATTTTTGGTCTTCCCCATGCTCTAAAATAGCGCCGGCCACTCCCCATGCATGCCTCCATCAATTTTGTTTTCATTTAATTAATTAATACAAATAATCCCCCACATTTTCCTATAAATACCCCTTCATACCTTCACTTCTTCACTTCTTTCACACTTCTTCATCTCTAAAGTTACTATACTAAAATTTCTCTCCAAATCCTCTCAAGAGTTCTTCAAGAAAGTCCTCTTAAGTTTAGCTTTTTAGGTAAGAAATTCTCAAAGATTTCTTATGTTCATTTACTTAGTATGAGCTTAGTGTGTGTTTTCTAAAACCATGAAGGTTAAGAAAGCAACATTAGGTTCATGCTTTGTTTTTGTTCATAATCAAAATTCCTCCATGATCATTTATGTTTCTATTATGTTCCTTTATGTTTTCTTATATTTCCTTTATGTTTATTACTATCTAATATATCTATATAACTTATATACTATTTAGAGCATGTAAGCTCATAGCCTTGCAATTTATTTACCTTTCATGCAATTCATTTATTTCAATGCAATTTATTTAAATTCAAGTTGATTTTAAGACTAGTCATTCTAGTCTTAGACTTGTCCTCATCAAGTCAAAACAATTTTTTCTTTTTCGGGACTAGTCTTTTCTTAGTCCCGGGGTACCTTGATAAAGCTAAGGTCCCAATACTTGATTTACTTATTATTTAAAGCTTTCAAGTTATTATGTTCCTTTGTATTTCTATAATTTTGATTCATATTCATGCATGAACATAATGTTTTTGTCTCAACAAAAACAAATGAGAAATGTTTTCTTGAATTAAAGATTCTTTCTAAAGAAATAAATATGGGAAACGGATTTCTAAAAACTCATGAACATGCATAGGAATGATTTTCTTACATAAACCAAAGGTTTTATGAAAACTTATCTTTTATCAAGAAGTAGAAATTCTTTTGAAACATTACAAGAAATAAAATATCATTTCGCTACTTTTGAAATCCAAGTTTAGAAAACAAAGCCACACTTTAGGAAATTAAAGTAATTACAAGAGATTTCATTTAGAAATAAAATCTTTATTTTAATAATCAAAAGATCTTTCAAAAGTAAAATAGACCTCAAATTCAAAGACTTTTAAAACCTTATTTTAAGTTGAGACAACTTCATTTACTTCATACATTTGTTATGAGTCATTATAAATAAATTATACCTTTCAAAAAGTTTACAAAATATTGAAATGTTATCTTTTCAAAATAAGCTTTGTTTACAAAAAGGAAAGCAAGTGTTTACAAATTCGTGGCAAATCTGATCGCTACCTTTCCGGAACCCAAAAACTTATTTTATGGAAATAAGCTTAGAAATGCGTAGATCGTTTCGAGTAGGTAGAAAATGGTATATTATACGCGAAATTCCGATAAAAATAAGCAAGTTATGGCCATTTTAAGTGGGAATTTCCCTTTATACGATTTTACTACGATTTTTAAGAAAAGATTAGAATTTTCAAGAATAGAATTTCACGAAATACTCATTTGGGTATTCTTCTTGGATTAGATAATCACGAGGAGGATTGTTTGTATCCCGAGGATTACTACGATTAAGTGGAATTTCCGATCGACCCATCCAATTCAAGAAAGGTGTCACCATGGCCGAGTGAGTTTACTTCCCGTATTTTCTTCGTACTCTTGCTTGTGCTTGTAATATTAGTTGCACTAGAATCTAAGCAAACTCAAAAGAAGTGTATGATAATATGTTGAAGGAATACTAAGTATATCGAAACTCAATTTGTTGTAATAAAGTTGTATGTACATTAATATCTTGAAGTGTTTGAAATTGGTTGATCACTTGAAAGAAGCTAAATGTAATTACTAGACTTTAATTAAAGAAATTATTCATGCACTTCATATGTTGAGTCACATTGCATTCGCTACTATACAATTGGTGGGACAAGTGTATAATAGTGGTGGTAGACATAACCGTATATCATGTAAGTGGCGAGTAGGAGCCGGTAAGAACTACTTGAATTGATGGCTAGTAGAGCCTGTAATAACTACAAGTTTTTCGTGGCTAGTAGGAGCCTGTAATAACTACAAAAATCTTTTTGGTGGCTAGTAGGAGCCTGTAATAACTACAAAATTTCTTGATGGCGTATAGGAGCCGGTAAGACCTATAAAAGTGTTTTTTTAAAAGTGGTGGCTGTAAGTGGCCTGAATACCCAACCCGAATGAAGGGCGTAAATTCATTCAACATATGATTCCCGGAAAGTCATATGTCTTGTATGCTCACGTGATCGTTGCATTTCATATGTTTGAATAATAAACTTGATTGATAAATTTTATTTGAGTATGAATTTTGGGATTTACTCACTAAGCCCATAAGCTTACACCCCTATAGATATTTGTATTCTCAGGAACACCTATTTTTGAGCCCGAGGCCATCCCGCATCCGTATACATTTTATGTTGAAGCTTTTGGAGGAAATCTACTCGAAGACTTAGACTAGACTTCCTTTGAAATCTTTAATTTTGGTTATTATGAAGTTATATCGATCCTTGGTTTTAGCAGGGGTATGCCCCTAAGAATTTATGTATCAGACCTTTAGTTATTTATGATATGATAAATTTATTTCTGAATTCTTGTATGTTTAACTTTACTTGCTTAAACTATGCTTCCCAAAAGCGTCTCCTATTACCGTGTTAGACGCCTTACATATAATACTAAGGCTTTCGCATGACTAAGGTAGCCATTCTTAAGCCTTGATATTATATGTGCGGACTGCCACGTTTAGGGTGCCCTTCGGGGCGTGACACTTTGTAATCCGGAATACCTAACCACTAAATGGAGGGATAAATCCATTCAAACATATGATTCCCAGAAAATCATATGTATTGTTTGCCCACATGCTTTTGCATTTCATATGTTTGCTCAAATAAACTTGTTTTGATTTTTAGATGCTGAGTGTTTATTTGTGGAAATAAATCTTACTAAGCTAGTAGCTTATACCCTATTAGATATCTTTTGTAGCTCTCGTACCTTTAGTTGGAATTGAGAGGTTGTTTTACCCAGGTAATGCCTTCTAGCTAAGATCTTATGGATAAGAATGTAAGCTAGAGGTAGATATGGATTCCAAGAGAAGATTCAAAAGTGTAAAATTGTATTATAATAGACTCTTTATTAGTCTTGGTTATCTTTAACAGGGGAATGCCCCTTAATATTGTAAAGACTCCTTAATGGTTTTTATGAACCTTAGTTATATTGTTATGATTTATTTCCTTAATTGCTATTGTGTATAACTACATAAACAGCATAATCCAAAGTTTAGTCTACTACGATACGAAGGCACGCCTTACACTTGATATCGAGACTTTTGGGATGACTAAGGTTGTCATACTTAAGATTTAATATTGAGAGTGACGGACTGTCGCGTTTAAGATACCCTTTGGGGTGTGACAATACCATACCATAAACAAATATGCATGAACATGCAATATACAAATATCACATATAATCCTAAACTAATGTAGCAATCACATATTATTATCTTTGATTAGTGAAACAAACAGTACGATTTAGAACCATATGCATCTAGTCCTAAACGCAGAGTACCGCATGATCTTGATTCACAACCTTTATATAAAAATAGTTTATATACATATATTGATATTAGGTACTCCCCACACATCGTTGTGTACCGCCATACGGACTGGAACGATCCCTAATCTACCAGGATAATTTCCAAGTGCAACTTCACTTGGGACAACGCCACACCAAGATTATTAGGGTACCTCATTAGTATCACACTTTGCGTAGTCTTTACTAACCAAAGCTAAGCATAGGCAGCACACTTTCAATTATAGACTAGATAACAATTAATTCAATTTACAATTCTAAACCTATACGCACAAACGACGAGCAAGGTAAGGTCATATCTTTTTTAACTCTTGCATAACTTCAATATCACAAATCCTTTACAATAGATGTAAACCCTAATTCACCCAAGCCTGAATAACAACATACATCAAATCAAAATCCAATCCCACATTCATAATGAAACCCTAACCCTAAATCCACAATCTCAAAACATAAGATTTATAATATTAGATCTACGCACTTGTCTTCTAGAATTACTAAACAACGAAACCCTAAAATGCATATTTCTCCAAAGTCGTCAGAAACCTTAAAATCCTCAATCAAATAGTAAAACTATCATAAAAGATTCCATCTTTAGATTAACAAAGATTGAATAGATTCAATACCCACCTAGAACTTTGGATCTCACACCTTCCTGATTGTAGAACCAAGATCTCCAATCCCACTTCGTGAATTTGATTGAAAGTGCTCCAATCAAGGCTAGCGACCTTGCACACCAAAGCTAGTGGCTTTAAAGCTGGCTTAAGTCCTCCCTATCTTGTTCTTTGCACACAACTTTTTTGGTTTCAAAATCAACGGTCATAGGATAAAATTAACCTCTTAAACAATCTTATATTACAAATACTACCCTTAAATATAGATTAATTATTTGTATATTACATTAAGCATGTTGCTTTGAGGTATGGTGGAGTGTTTAGGTATGTGTAAGCTTTTGTGTGTTGCTACTTGCAGCAACTTGATGCTTCTTAAATGTATTGTGGAGGGTCCAATTTGGACCACTAGCAATTGTTGTATGCTTGATATTGCCTGTAGTGTTTCGGAGTTCTACAACACATATATCGATCTTAGTTCAACCACATTGTAGGTGCGCTTGTTGTGATTAAACTCATAATTCACCAAAAAATATTACTGCTCAATTCTCATTCTGCAACTAAGAAGATGATATGTTGCTTCTTTTATGTTCTATCTTGTTTTTATCTTATTGGTCAAGTTCAACTAAAGTACAAAGTTATTGCTTCAATTGATTTTGTACTCTAATTTAGCAAATAGACACTCACTTCAACTGCCTAGTATGCTACTGGAACATACGGCTTAGGCACTCCTTAATGCCGTTGTGATGACTCAAGCTTTACTGCTCTATTGATTGGTGAAGGTGTTCGAACGAGTTCTATTGGAGCTAGCATGAGGTGCTTGGGTTGACTGTTGTTGTGAGTATGCTATTGTGGTGATCATGGTTAGATTAGCTACCAAGCACTCTAGTGAAGACCCTTGGTAATTCAAGTGCTACTAATGTTTTGTCCAATTCAAGTCAATTAGTCTTCACTGCTTTGTACTGTGGCTTGTATGTGTGCACTCAGCTCTTGTCAAGTGTAGTGGATGTGCTTGGTGTTTCTATTAACTGCTCGTAAATCCCTGTTGTTCTAGAAATGCTTTTATCAAGCTCGATTTTTGTTTAACTACTGTTTTAATTGTGACAACTATAGTTGTTCAAGTTGGGGTGCTAAAAAATGATGGAACCAAAGTAAGCTCCTTGGATGTTGCAACTAAATTGCTATTACTTAGCTATGATCTTTGTTACTACTTCTAAAGTAAGATGATATATAATCTATATTTTTTGCGGCTTGTTAGGTTCTTGAAGGCCTTCTTCTGACATTCTTATGTACTCAATAGTTCAACAAGCAACTTAGTACTTGGTGAAACATTGTTGTGTGGTATTTAGTTGGTGGTCTGCACTTGTTTTGAGCTAGTCTATTATCATTCAAGTATTGATGTAACTTGGTGGTTACAGTTAAGTAGATCTATTTAAATTGTTTTTGCTGTGAAGTCTCATTTCTTGCTTGTAGTAGTTGCTACTATCGGTATTAATTGCTGCATAACATAACAAACTCGAATTCATTGGTGTTGTGACTCAAACAAGTAGTGTTTAATGACAAGATTTAACTCAACTTATCTTGATTAACTTATACAAGATTTACATAGCTTCCTGCACTAAGTGCACATGAATAGGTCCATTATTCAATTGAGAGCACACATCATTACTTTTAAATTTTGCCAACAAATTTGAAAGGTCAAATTAATGTCATTTTAAATTACTTAAAGCCTAAATATAATCCATTTCTTATGTACTTATGCTATAGGTCGAAAGTAGATGCTTTCATTAATTTTGTGTTATTTCTATAATAGAAAGTCAACAAATGCATGACAATGTGTAATGTAGGTAAGGATAAAAGTGTAATTTTGCACATTTGTTAAGAGCTCAATAAATATTGCGTCAATTGAGTTTTTCACAAGATGAAGCTCTTGACTAGCATACACTCTGAGCCCCATGGAAATCACTTGTATAGCGACACATAAAATTAAGTTATGATTCAATTCAAAGTTTGAAAACTATCTTTTTTTCCTAAATATCTTATTTATATTTAATTTATATCTTGTTTTCATTTCTTTGAAATCTAGCTCTTAAAAAATAATATATTCTATTCAATATATTTTTATTTCAAATGGATATTTAGATAATTGTACTTTTTGTATCATCAATAATTATGGGGGTAAGTTTCATTGATGGTACCTGAATTTTTTGGTTTATGACAGAAATATACCTAAAAAATTTTGTAACAAAAAAATACTTAAACTTTTAAAATCTTTCACCAAAAATATATATGATCAGATTCTAGCCTTTTTTTAAGTCACGTGGCAATGAGAGTGATTAAAATAACATTTCCTTATCCTATGTGTCATTTTCTTTGACTTTTCTTTCCACTTTGCCTTTTCTTCATATTCTCTCTCTTACCTAAGCAAATAAAAAGAAGTAGCTAAATTAACCTAAATAAATACATAACTAAAATGAAAATGAACACTGGAAACATAAATTCAGTTTTAGGCTAGATTTGCTAATCACGTGGATCGGATCTAGGGCAACTAAGCTGGAGCAACTAGGCTCAAGTTAGATAGGTAGGGAGCTGGGTTCAGTGTTGATTAAGGGTCAATGAAGGCAGCAATGAAGAGTGGATTGTGGGTTTGCTGGGTGGAGTACAGTGGTAAGGGTGTTGTTGACGGTTGTTTTGGGTCGAATTCTACGTATAGCTAGAGTTGGTAGGGGCACTCAATATGGTGGTGGTGGGTAGTCATTTTGTGATGAGATGAATGTTTGAGGTTGGATGGGTAAGGGATTGTTGGCATGGTGAAGGTGGTTATATGGTTGATGGTAATGATGGGTTAGTGGTGGAGGCGGATGGAGTTTGGGTGAAGGTAGTGTTTCGGTGGTTGATGTGTGTTGTTGTCTAAGTTGATGGTAGATCTGGTCGTGCTGAGGGTTTCGGAGTGTTTAGGTTATGTTGTTGAATGTGGTTTTGTGGTTGTGGAGTAGTGATTATTTATGTCAAGTGGTGGTTGTTAGGCACAAGCAGTGGCAGTAGTTTTTGGGGATTTAATTATAGTGAGAGAGGGAGGGAGTCGAGAGAGAGATTGAGATAGAGAAAGTGAATGGAGAAGAGAGAGGTGTTCCAAAGAGAAAAAAAAAAGAGATGAAGAAGATGTAAGATCACCATTTAATCTAGGTAAGAGAGAGAATATGAAGAAAAGTGAAAGTGAGAGAGAAATTATAAAAAAAATGACACATAAGATAGGGAAATATTTTTTCAGTTACTCTTGTTGCCACATCATATATTTGCATTAAAGAAAGCTGGAATTCGAGCCATATGTAATTTTAGTGAAAGATTTTAAAAGTTCAAGTATTTTATTATTATAAAATTTTTTAGATATATTTTTATTAAAAATAAAAAGTTCAGGTGTTATCAATGAAACTTGTCCATAATTATGGTAAGATAGTAAATAAGGAATAGGAGTTGAAAATTAAAAAGATATCTAATGTCATGATAAAAATGTTTAAAAACAAATATGAAAATTTCGTTTTGGAAAAATTATATTTTTTATTACTTTCTTTAAAATGAAATAAATGATAAATAAGTTTAGTTTTTATAGAAGTTTACTTAATTATTTAATTTTCTATGTACATGTATACAAATAATATCACCCTTTCAATATTTCATTTAAGCAGAAGTATGATTTGACAATGATACAAAAATGATACCAACAAAGTTGGAAGAAAAGGCAACATGTTAAAAAAAAATAAAATAAAAGGCCTCTTGAATATGTTAACATAAGCTCACTTGTTAAAGATTTATAAAAACTAGATATATCTATGGATTTATGAGGTCTTATTTGTACCTTACACTATAGGATATATGAAACTAATATTTATACTTGAATCCATCCAGTAACACATTAGAGCCACCTTGTGTCATTTACTATGAATATGATAGTCGATACTCTATGAACCTGTAATTATTATTATTATTATTATTATTATTTCTAGTTTATCAATTAGTAAATATAATTTCAAGACTAGATATAACTAAAGACCACCTTGTTTTTATATATCCCTGTAGAAAAAAAATTATATTGTTTTCTAATATCACAAATTTTTTATGCATTACTTATTTATGTGATATTCGAAAAAGCAATAGACAATTAAAAGTTGAAACATGTAACACATATCTATAGAACTCGTTTAGCTAATATTAAACAAAATGAGGAATTCGTAGCAAATTTCTATAATTAAAGTCTTTGGAATATGTCAATTTTTGTAGCTGAAATTTGCACAAAAATTCAATTTGGTGCATGAATTTTGAAGTGGTCAATTTAATATCCAATCAAACTCTTCTGACTATTTTTCTTATTTCTTTAATGCCATTTTCTTTGTTTTTTGACATGGAAGATGTAGCATATTAGTGCTAGACAATGTTAGGAGAAGTAACAACAAAAAATCAATAATATGATGCCTCTTCTTATGATCAAATAAAGAAAACATTGTTAAGAAGGTAGTGAAACAACTATAAATTAAATTGAATACTTCAAAGTTCATGTACCAAATTTGATTTTTGTGTAAAATTCATGTTCTAAATTTAACTTTTACCCCAAAATTTTTTAGGCATTGCTTTTGTAAGTCTAAGAAGATAATTAACACTTTTATATAACAATTAGATAAAGTACATACAACCACAAAAAAAAAAAAAAAATACATATGTTATATTGTGTAACATCATAATATAATCATCCTAGAAAGCAATGATGCATTGCTGCAATGGAGAAACTATAGTTGATTAAATTAGAGATTATAAAATCAATAAGGTAAGGGGAAAAGGAAGAAGAAGAGAAATAAAATGATGATGTGAGAGGCATTTTTGATAACTAGGTAACAATTTATGAATTTTCAATATATAAGTTTGACTCTTTGGTTTTTTTTTTTTTTAAATAGCCCAAAAAATAATTGTCTTGCTATTTATTTATATTACTTGATAACTTTTTATAAGGTGATACGAGTTACGGTAGAACCTATGCTGTGTACACACACACATATATATATATATATATTACAATGTAGATAGAGAGTGAGCTTGAAGTGTAAAAGCATTGTACTTCTATAATCTATAACTCTCTTATCTATTTAGGTTCTATCCGTTTAAGTAAGGTACGGATGGATATTTTATGTGATAAGGTTATATGCTCACTCTTAATGTAATGACTATAATTAAACAATGCCAGCTATCATCATGAAAATGTACACAAAGAGAGATAGAATTACATTTCAGTCAGTGGTAATCAAACTTTCCTTGTAAATTATTGTCTCTATGAAAACATATCTTTGAGATCATCGATGCATAAGTCATTTCTAGGATTCTGTGTCGTCAAACGTAGGCTTCTTGTGTCGTTGACGCTATTATCTCGTGGAAGGAACCTTAGACAAACCTATAAGATAGAAACCATATTACATCTTCGTGCCCTCGAGGACGTACAATACAGCTTCGAAAAGATAAATATCGACTTTTATGAAAGGGGGGTTATATTTATATTATATACGGAAATTTATATGTTTTGTTTTGGTGGTTAAGGTAATGTATATTAACTTATTATAAGCTTTTGTATTGGAGGACAATTGAAGTAAAGAATTAAGGGATAAAAGGAAAATATATAGACTTGCAAGGTGAATTGAATATGATAAGATGATAGTTTGGCAGCCTCATACTACCCACAAAAAATTTAATTTGATAGTCTTGGACTATTGTTGAATTGTATGGTCTCACTCAATGTGATGAATTTTATAATAGTCTTGCACCATCAATGAAAAGAAAGGCATCAACATTTGAAATAAATTCTTTTATTCAAAATATTAATAACTCATCATCATGTCTATTGCAAGTAGCACCTATTTATAAGATAAAATATAATATAATATTCTAAAATAATAAAAAGATTTAATATCTAAAACAAGATATCAATCCTATCAAATATAAGATAACAAATTCAAATATAATAAAGTAAATTAGATAACAAAATTATATCCATCCTAATATAATAAAATTCTTCTATATCTCCCATATTATTTTCTTGATCTGCATCATTCCTCCTCTCTTAAAAAGGATTTGCTTTCGAATCTTTAAAAAACTTCACTGGGATAACAAATTAGGATGCATAACACAAATATTCCAACTTTGTTCCAACAAAACAAATCAACAACTAACTTCAAATTTTCATATCATCCTTTTATAATGCCAAAATAAACTAAGTAACCTACAAGTAATAATAAGGAAGTGATTGGATATGTTTTAATAATTGGGTGGAAAGATTGATCTTTATTGCTAGTTCAATCAACGAATCAACTTCTTTGATTATTTCTATCTTGCCATCAAATTTTGAATTAGCACTAATGACCACAATAGTCGAATCTCTTGGAACATATTTATCTTCATCAATTTCAATAGATTTATCGCACTTTATATCGATTTCTTGACCTTTATGTTTTTTTTTATTCCATCTCAATATTCCTAGCTCCAATTAGAGTCTCTTCAATCGCATTCTCAATAGCATCTACAATCTCTAAGTCTTTCTCCTTATTGACAACCACCTCCATAACATTAAGAACATTATTTTGAATATTTTTAATTTTTGGCTTAGTTTCAAGGGAATTGAGCTTCATGATTTTTTCTTGGACATTGTGTGAGATTAGAACTATAGTTATGACACGTTTCTTTTGATCCATATGTAATTTAGGAACTCCTAGAACATCAAAACAACAATTAGGCTACCGAAGTTGGCGGCCATGCCTATGTAATTTAGAATTAATTTCATCTAAATTAGGAATAAGCTTCTTCTTATAAAAATCAATGAAAAGAGATTCCATGTCATCTAATATTTGTATGCCTCAAAGGAAAATTGCCTATTTTAGTCCTATGAAAGAATGTTAAAGTGAAATCATAATAAGAATAAGACAGTAGCCTCTGATACCAAATTTGATGTAGGACAAATATAAGAAATAACTCTAATATCGAATTTGATGTAGGATAGCATAAGCACAAAGTAAAGAGATAAGGAATATATATATATATATATATATATTTGTGTGTGTGTGTGTGTGTATTTTCAAACTAAGCTAATAAAATAATGAGATGATGGTTTGCTAGCCTCGCACTACTAGTGACTTCTAGATAGCCTCATACCATTCTTAAACTGTATGGCCTCATACCATATGATAAATTTTATGATGGTCTCACACCATCAATGAAAAGGAATGCATATGACCTTTAAAAAGAAATTCTTTTATTCAAAATATTAATTACTCATCATCATGTCTATTACAAGCAGCACCAATTTATAAGATAAAATAAAATCTAATATTATAGAATAGTAAAGATAATTTGATATCTAAAATAAGATATCAGTCCTATCAAATCGAAGATAACAAAATCAAATCTAATAAAATAAATTTGATAATTAAATCATATATATCCTAATAAAATAAAATTCTTCCATATCATTTTCTTGATCCTCACCATTGATTTTTCTTTTTTAAAAAATAATTTCTTTATTCAGAATATCAACAAGTCTATGCAAAACTCTAATAAAATAACTATTTATAATAAAGTAAGGTCAAGTATGAGCCTTACAATCTAGGCTTAATGGCTATTATTCAATCACTTAAAATATAATAGAACAAAATCTAGTAAGTCTAGATACCCTTATCTATTATATTTATGATAGATAAATCTAAAGTAATAATAGTAAATATAATCTAAAATTATATATAAAAATCTTCATGGCATATGGGACGATGACATTAGCACGAACTTGTAAAATTGTAGTGTTGGTCTCCCTCATTTCTCCCCGACTTGGAAAAATTCATTCTGGTGAATTAGAGCTAATGTATTGCTCATAAAGATTTGGATGATCTACCCATTTCATAGGAAAGTGTCTGTCATCCCTCATGATCTCTGATCATCAATAATATCCTCTACTCTTTCAATCTTCACCCTCAACTGTAGAACATGTGGTGGAGGGATTGAAATAGTAAGAAATGTGGTATTTCGTTCATATGAAGGGTTTGTAGTGTCAGTCGGTTCATGGTAAGGTAAGATATCCTTAATATTAAAGATGTTACTAATACTTGAATCCGATGGAAGTTCCCAGACATAAGCATTTGCATTGATTTTCTTCAAAACTTTAAAATGTTTCATGCCTCTACCATGTAATTTCTTACAAGAGCCTCATGAAAATCTGTCGGTCTAATTTGATGTAGGACAAATATAAGAAATAGCTTTGATACCAAATTTGATGTAGGATAATGGAAGCAAAAAATAAAGAAATAAAAGGAAAATGTATAGACTTGCAAAGTAAACTAAATATGATAAGGTGATAATTTGAAAGCCTCATACTATTAGTGGAAATTTTGCTTTTGATGGCCTCATACTATCGTTGAACTATATGGTCTCATACCATATTATGAATTTTATAATGGTTTCATACCATCAATTAAAAGAAAGGCATAAGACCTTAAAAAAGAAATTCTTTTATTCAAAATATTAATAACTCATCATCATGTCTATTATAAGCAGCACCTATTTGATATAATAAAATAAAATCTAATATTTTAGAATAGTATAAAGATTTGATATCTAAAATAAGATATCATCCTATCAGATATGAAATAATGAAACCAAATTTAATAAAATAAATCTAATAATTAAATCATATTTATCCTAATAAAATAAAATTATTCGATACATTCTTTATTATTTTCTTGGTCTCCATCATTTTGCTTAAAATATGAAGAGAACTGGATGTTGAGCGGTAACTCTCGGGTGGGGTGACATAACGTTGACGGCATTTCCCCCAAAATTGTTATCTTCGATGAATGCCAGCTCTGCTGAAAAGTGAAAAGAAAAGGACGGAAGTAACGTGGGCTAGAAGAAGAGAACAATATGAATAGTCACGAACTTTTTCTTGAGAAGGTCAAAAGTAAAAAGTAATATGCCCACTTGTTAACCCTCATCGGTTGGAAATTTTATTACCTTAATATCAATTTTGATAGAATCAATTTTATACTATTTAATAATTTATATCATATTTAATTATAATTAAATTATTAAAATAATTAATATTATATTTATTTTAATGATTAAATAATTTACTGTACGATTCCATTAATAAAACCGTATAAGTTCTCTCCATGAAAATATTTGAATATACAATTTAAAGATGATTGATAGTATCTAAATTTTATTAACTTTTCATAATAAAATACCTATACTCTAGTTGTATCAATTAATAGATCAATACATGTTATTGAAGTCCATCATATTATCTCATGTAACTCCATTTATTTGTCTTCATTTGTACATTTAAGTTTTTAGAGGAGCAATACTACCACAAGTCATTTACTTTCTTTTTCTCTATTCATTTTATAATCATACCTCCTATCTGATCATGATGGGACGTTTGATTTTGCCTCATTTTTCATATTTGAGGAAAAATTTCCCTTCATGATCCTCCTCTAACTTTGTTGAAGGCCAAGTTCAAAATTTTTTCCAGTGTTTTCCAAAATCCCAAATCATTCTGCACCTTTGTTTTTTTCTAGATTCACCAAGATGTGATTTCGTTTTTCCTAAGTCAAGATTTGTAGTTTAGAAGTCATATAAAGTTTCAACGAAAACAAAATAAAGTTACTCTACACCATGCGATAAGATACGATAGGTCAAGATATCCACATTAGTTAACAAAATTTGATGGAGTTTGTCCTTGTACCATAAATGAAATAAAAAGGTTGAATTAGGTAGTAAATTAATATATTTAAAATTTTGGTAATTAAATGCAAAAGTAGATAAAGTTGAAATATCAAAATCCATATTAATTAACAAAAATTAATGGCGTTAGTCTTTGTCTTAAAAATAAATAAAAATGTTTAATTAGATAGTAAATTGATTCATTCAAGATTTTCGTAATAAATTATAAATATAGGTAAAGTTTAGATACCAAAAGTACCCTAAAAATATATATATACTTTTAAAACTCTTTAATTATGATTTCTTGATTGTTATCAAAATATGCATGGACCATAAGAATTGACATAGAATCATACAATTAGGGACCAAACTTATTTTAATTAAGTTAATATTATAATCACCATTATAAAAACGTTTTCTTATTATTATAATTACATTGCATCTTTTGTATATATATCAATTTGTGTAACGGTTTTATTAATAATTACACTTGTAATATTTTCTAAAACTTAATATAGTGGAAATTCTTTTAAAAAAGATTAAGAATGCTTGGTATATTGTTTATCGATAGTTAAAATGATTAAAAAAAATAATAATTGTAAAAAGATATATTGCAAACCATAATTTGTTAAGTGAAGTGCAAACAATCTGATTGGAACTTCTCCCACCGAGGTACTATATGCTTTAACGAAATACTCCACACAGTTTTATCCATAATGTAGCTACTTCTCAATGTCAAGCTTAGTATGCAAGTAAGAATGGAATCACGATTCTAGATGCTATTCTATTTCCGATGTTTGGTTTTCCTCTTAGAAATCATAATTGTGATTTTTCTTTAAAGGGGAATTCGATTCCACCTTCTTAAAGACGGTATCATGATTCCATTAGTTTTATTGATTGCATGCAGTTTAATTATGCTTTTATCTTATTACATATTCCATTTCATGTACACTTCCAAATATAGAAATGTATTTGTCATTATAGAACTCATTTCATTCTAATCCTTTTTATTCCAAATTATTCCCACCTACCAAATGTGACATAAGAGGTTACTATCTTGAGAGTACTTCTCATTGAGTATGCTAAACTTTTAAGTTTTGACTAATTCTAAGTCATGACACTAAAAAACAATTCAACGATTAGAGTTTGACCACATTCTATAGGGAGATATATGAGAGATATTGTCATGATCCTAGTAGGGGCTTAGTATGATTGCCCTGAAGTTGTCATATTACGTGTGCACCCACAATATGAAAACCATCTTACAAGTCAGAGATTACAAAACTCTATTTATTTATTAACTTCTCATACATTGATCATATAATACATATAATGCTATATTGAAACATAACTATGGAATCCGATTTTCCACATCTCACAAGATCGCAGAGAATCGGTATCCCCTACCAAATAATAAAAATTGGGTTTCAACCTATAAAATACAAAGTCTCAAATGTTTGTACCGTTTATCTAAATTATATTCTAAGTTCATAGTGATCTATCTTTCTAACTTCAATGAGTCTGTGGAAAACTCTCTTCACACATTCCTAGCCCTTTTCCACAAGTATTATTCCTGCATAAAAACTATTGGGGGGTGAGCGAAACACGGCTCAGTGAGATAACCTGACCAAACCACACATCAACAATAACAAACAAGTTTATTATCAAGCAAGTGTAATGTACCAATCAAACATATGCTCAATTACAAGTTTGGAGAACCGGAATCCAAACAGGATGTAGATTTACGCCCTCACATCAGGGTTGAAGGAACCTAGTCAAGGTCATATCCTTATGCCACCCGCCCAGGAGAAACAGAGAACCATAGGAATAGCAGTACTACTTTATTCTTTACTTTATGATTATAGTTTCTTCACTCAATTTCCTTTGGAACAAAGAGACTCCATTAAGTATTAGTCATTTCAAGCCGATACCACAGGCGGCGTTCCTTCTTTTGCCAAGTAGTTCCCGTGGAACCGAACAGAACAAGGATAATCTTGGAAGAACTAGGAAATCTACATCTAGAAAAACCAAGCATTAACCGAGATCCGAAATACTAATACGAGCGGGCTGTCACACTTTTTTATGCAGTATATGCAAGTTATGCAATGCATGACCAATTCAATAGATAGTCGAATAGTATTAGGTTAGGTTCTTAAGTGTCCATACAATTCACAGACAAACCTTAACATGCTTCATACATTAATTATCATACAATGTAATTGTTACTATCAATATGGTGTTTTGGCAACCAATCATACACCAAGCACCATGCGATATACCCAACCCCATACATAACAGTATTAGTATATTATTACATATGCAACTATGCTACAAGCACAAACAATGTGATAAGGTCAAAGTTACTCACCTGGTATCCTTGCTAAGTCGTAGTAATCTACTGGAAATTCCAAAGATTGATCTGTTTCTCCTATAAATGAGATAAAAGATACTTATTACTATACTAATATTTGCATAACAATCTCGGTTGTGCCCTTTTGTCTCCTAAACTCAATTTATCATCTTAATCTAATTTCATTTAAATATGGGTTTTAAGGTTCATAAGGGCTTAGTTTCTTCGATCGAGTTATAAAATTTGTATAAGCTCGTTTTTCTTAGGAAAAGTGTCTTAAATGATTTCAAATACCAATTTCAATAGCATAATCTTAACCTAGATCTATTTTATTTGTTTTAACTTTGATTTTAACAAATAAATGGGTGTTGTAAAGCTTATTGGACATACTCTTTTTATTTTCTAGTTTATTCTTTTATTTTGTATATTTTTCCTTATATGACTATGGATTCGAAATGTTTATACTATGATATCTATTATTCCAGTTTTATATTTTTAATTCTTACTTCATGTCTATTGCTTTGTTTTATGTATCTACTACTAAGCTTTAGTGATTAAATTCATTTTTTCATCATCACTTGGATGAAACTTATGTTATAATTTTATTTTGTTTTGCTTCTCTTGATCTTATTTGTACTTATATGTCAAGGAAGTGTTTTTACCAATATAGGTTATTTAAATTTTTGCTTTTCTAATGTAGGTAAAAACAACTAAGGTTCTTAATTATTATTTACTTGTTTTTAACCTTATTTGTTTTTCTATATACTTTGTTTTATATTTTAGACATAGCTACTATTTTTAGACATCAATTACTTATTTTTAAATTATTAAGTGAGTTAAGTGATTTACTAATTCTAAAATTTGTTATAGAAGCTTTCTAATAACTCAATTTTGTTATATCCTTTAAGGATCTTATTTTATTTTATTTTTATATATTTATTATTTTTTTTAATCTCTAATGTTTATAATGTTTTATTATTTCTATTCCGATAGTAGTCTATAATTAGTCATTTTTAAAGTTTATGAAATACATTATATTTTTACAAAATTCGTATAGATAATTATTTCTTACTAAAAAGTGACCTAAATAATTTTAATTCATGTTTTTAGTGTAAAATCTTTAAGTAGGCTTATACTTATTTTAACTTATATTTTGTTGTATAAATAGGTGTTAAAAAGCTTGTTTTGCATATTATATGCTAGTTACTCAACTTATTTACTTGTTAATTTATATTCCTCCTACTCTTATATTCTTATAGTTGGTGTAAGACATATATATATATATATATATATTTGTTTCCTATTGTCATTATTAAGCTTTTATCATTGTAATGAGTTTTATTATTTTTAATTTATATTGTCCATTAATATCTTTAGTGATAACAAATTTTCTTTTATTGTTTATTTTGTCAACCCTATTTGTTTATGTAGTTAGAATTTCTATTATTTAGAGGATCTTATCTAAATTTCAATTATTAATACATGGTTCAATGATCTTTTAAATTCATCTAAGTATTATTTTGTATTCCAAATTATAGTTTATCTCTCAAGTTTAATTCTAACTCATTCAAAAATCCTTCATTGTTATCATACTTTTAATATACCTAATGACAAGTTTCTTTATTATAATTTCATGCATCATATGCTTAATATATATATATATATATATATATTGACATCTTGGGTTGGTTGAGTTTTATTATCTAGATAGCATTAAAGACATATTCTACTAATGCTTTGAACTAAACTAAGTCATGTATTAAGTTTTTAGAGTCATAGCCTTATAGTGACAACAAAATTAGAATCTAGGGTTTTCTAAAATCTAAGTTTAATTTTCTTCATAGTTTCTTTACTAGATATGGTATTCTAACTTAATCAAAATGACTATCACCTATTATTCTCATTCATTTTAATATTAACATAATTGAAGGAGGCTATTCATGTAGAATTTCTATGACAATTCTATGCCTTTAATTTTCCTAATTTCTACACATGAAGGAGATTGCAAATTTGTAGAATAGGTTTAGACATTACCTTGATGGTTTAGAGGGAGAGACGATAAATTCTCTTTCTTATATAGACCAAAACCTACATATATAGATAAGGAGATAAGTTTATCATATTCTAAATATAAGATAACTAACTACAATATATTCTTACCTTTGTCTTTTTATTTTGTTGAATGGTTGATAGCTACTTGTAGTGGAGTTTTGGTTGATGGGTTTTTGGTTGATGGGAGCTCAAATGGGGACAATTTGTTGTAAGAGAAGTGGAATTGCAATTTTTGGAGAATTTTGTGTGTTTCACGGTTTTGAATTTTTGGGAGAGTGGGACTTGCTTTGTTAGTTGTCCACTATTTATAGGAGTCAAGATAACTTATGAAGGAAGGTTTGTAACAACTTATGGAGGAAGGTTTCTAATAACTTATGGATGAAGGGTTGAGATAACTTATGTAGGAAGGTTTGACTAGTCTAGGCTTTAATTATTTATTTTATTTAATAAATTATGTTGTTGTTGTTGTTTTACGAAAAAGGAAGAGAAATCTTTGTTTACCGGTTCTACAAGTCCCTTTAAGTAATTCAACAAGTTTGCATTAATTAAGAGTTTTTATTTGGTGCATTTTCATTGGTTGATGTGTCTTAAAATTGACCTCATATACTCTTTTCTACTCTCTTAAGCTAGCTTACATGGTGGAGAGACTTGTAGCAAATTTAGGCTAGTTAAGTGTTTAAATTCTAACCTCATGTGCAAGCTACTTCTTAACAAGGCTTCATGGTGGAATTGGGTCCAAGTAATTTGTTAGTGATGTGTATTCTTTATGGACCATTCACTACTCCCTTAAGCTAGCTACATACGGTGGAGAGACTTGGAGCAATTTTGGGCTGGCCAAGTGTTTCCAATTTTCACCATGACTTGCAACAACATTTGAGAAAATATTAATAAATTCAAATATCTACTAATTTCATCAAAAACTATCTCCTATGCGTATATTTATGTTAGTTATATGAGAATTTTATTTCCAACAATTTATTTAAGGTCCTAAAATATTTTAAATATTGTTGAGTTTCAAATTTTTTTAAAATTTACGCGATTTAGTATTTCTAAAGTTTTGTTCTACGCGATTAAGGTTTTAGGTCCGATAGGTCAAAATATAAGATTGGTATCTACAACTCTAAATTTTCTAACTAAAATTATGGTGTGGTCTAAATTTTTATTTGAAGTCTAAATAATTAATTGTAGGTCTGTTTATAGCTCTTCATTGGGTATTTATATCCCTAATGTTTTATCTTTAATAGGTTATTCTTATTATACACATACCATGAATTATTAGCTTTTAATGCATTTAAAATTTAAAGCCATTTATATATACTTTATTCTTGGTTCTTGACTTAGATTACAAAATCTATCTTTGGTGTCTTTTTAATGCATTTATTTATTTAGATTCTTAAGGTTTTTAGATCATAAATAGGTTCACAATACTCTAAAGTTTCTAACTAAGGTCTAATCGGGTCTTAAATCCAATATCTATCATATATTTAGGATTCTAATTTACTATCATATTTATATGTTAATCATACTATTATTGTTATATTTTTTGAAAATATTTCTTTAGTATATATCTTGTATATGCATATATATTTTTATCTAAGGTCTAGATTTATAAATATTGATTTTCTTTTAATCCTATCATATATTTTGAACTTTAGTGATCCTTTTCTAAATTATCATTTTCTAACCAATAGGCTTTTAAAATTAATTGTTTCTTCTTATATGTGTAATCTAAGGCTATTTATAATCACTTGTAGAATTTTTTACTTGTGTTGCAAATATTGTCTTTTATTGCCTAGAAATTTATTCATCTTGATTATTAATTAGTTATGATTATGGAAGTTATATTTTGTGCCTAAAAATTTATCTATAAGGATTCGAATTCTTTAATTATAACAAAATTTGTTTATACTTTAATGTTATTAAATCGCGAAAAATCGGAGTGGTCTTTATGACTTTTTGTCGAAGTTCTTCAAGATTCTATGTTATAATTTATTAAGTATCATATTCAGGTTATCTAAAATTCAGGAGATTACATTCACAACTTTAGAGGACTATATATGGAATTATGAAGCTTAAGGAGATATAAAAACATATTAAGAAAAGAGGATTCATAATAAACATTTATTCATAGCAATGGTTTTACAAACTTAGGGACATTTCCCAAGATCACTATTCTATTACAAGATATTTATACATTATCTCTAATACTAAACTTCATCTTAGAATTTCTTTATCTAAAAGAAATTACCTGCCTGCATGGTCCTCGTGGGCTTAACCATAAGTAGGGAAACTGCAAAAGATATCTATTGGGATATAAGCTAATAGGCTTAGTGAGAATTATTTCCATAAATAACTTCTTGTAACAAAGTGTCAAGCAAGTTAATTAAGCAATCAAATGGGATACAACATACACGTGGGCAAACAAGGCATATAGTTTTCTGGGAACTATATGTTGAATGAATTTGCGCCCTCCATTCGGGGTTTAGTGATACTTAACCTCAAATCAAGTAGTTTTAGTTAAAATGTTTTGAGCTTGCGAGCACTCATCGCCAAGCATTCCGAATCTACTTGAAATGACCTTGTTTTCAGATTTTCTGCCAAGCATTTCCCTTAAGCCGCCAAGCAATCGCTTTCGGATCTTCTGCCAAGTATTGCTTTCGACATGAGCTTACTATCCTTCTCACCAAGGATAATAACCCAAAATGCAATGTGACTCACTTCGTGGCATGCATGAATCCATTTATTTATAATACCATAACATTATTATTATCGAGTTTAAGGTGATCAAGGCATTTCATACAAAGCAAGTGTTATACTAAAATAAACAATTTAAATCAATTCCGTCTTTGATATTCTTAAGATTCTTTCAAAGAATTATTTCTATACATAACCATTTATCTTTTCTTAGCTTCTAATGCAACTAAATTACAAGCACAACAAGTATAGCATTTAAAGGAAATAAACTCACAATGCCATGTCGACTATTCCTCTACGCGGATGAGTTGTTCACACTCTCCTCTTAATCGTAATAATCTTTGGATAAAGGAATCCTTCCTCAGGGTCACCTAGCCAAAGAAAACACCCACAATGAGTATTTCTTGATGATTTTCTTAATTTTGACAAAACAATGTCAAAAGAACGTTAAAGTTCGTGTAAAGGAATGTTCCAACTTAAAATGGCCATAACTTGGTCCTTTTAACTCGGAATCGCTCATATAATATACCGATTTCTACCTACCCAAAAAGATCTACCCATTTCAAAAATTATTTTCAACAAACAAAGCCATATAGGTTCTGAAACAGTGGCGACAAAATTCACCACGAATTTTCCAAAGTAAAAACAACTTAGGTTCATCCATTCAAAACTTGCTTGATAAATACTTAGTTATCTATATAGTTGAAAATTTCTCTTTTTATGGATACTTAGCTCATATTCATTCATGCTCAAGTGTTTGTTGTCCATTTATTTTACTCAAGAAAAATTATGTCGGTTTTGGAGTTGTTTAGAAAAATATAGATCACAAGAATTTTGTAAACTCCTTGAAATATTATTTTGTTTCTTTTATTTTACAAACATGTTTTATGTTGGCTTATTATATATATATATATCCAAGTCACTTTTTGAAAATAAATTTTCTTCCTTCTAAGTTTTCTATACTAATACTATTTTGGAGTTTTTAGAAAATACACTATTCTTCCTATTTATTTTTATTATACAAATTCCTTTGTTTATTTGTTTGCAAAAATCTTTATTTTGAAAAATTCTCACTCTTTGCTCATGTTTTTATGTTTTTCATAAAAATCATCATAAAAATTTTATTTTCTTTATAAAAACAAAGTGTAACAATATGTGACTTAAGAAACTTTTTAAAGTGGTTTCTAAAATCTTAGTGGTTTCTTCTTGTAACATGAAAAGAGATAACTTTATTTTTGTTTTTAAACCATAGATTTTCTATTTTACATAAACTTGTTCCTAAATGTCAAAATCTCCCTTTTTTGTCAATTCATTTTTAGAATTTGAAACTTTGGACAACAATTTAAATGAACATGATTATGAGAAAAATAATAGCAAGCAAAATAACATAAGTAATAAAGTCAAGTATTGGAGTCTTAGCTTTTTCAAGGCTCCCGGGACTAAGAAGTAGACTAGCCAAAATAAAATAAAATGAAAGAAATAAAAACTTGTTTTGACTTGATGAGGACAAGTCTAAGACTAGAGACTAGTCTTAAAATAACAAGGAAATAAAAATACAATGGAAAAAAAATAATTGCTTTGCATGAAGCAAATAAATTACAAGTGAGCTTATATGCTCTAAAGAATATGTACATATATATATAGATAATAATACAATAATATGAACAAAAATAATAACATAAACATAAATAGATTTTCATGAACAAGGACAATACATGAACATAATGTAACTTCCACAACTTGTAGTCTTTGGAAACTCACACTATGGTCATGTAAAGTTACATGACATGAGAAGAAAGAAATGTGGAATGGTCACCTAAAGAAGACTTTGGAATGGTTATGTGATTATGGGTTTTAGTTGTTGGTAGAAGTTGTTGTTGTAAACCCCGGGAATTTTTCACATTAGTATACGACCCTACAATAGATTATATGAACTAGATAATAGATTTAGATTCTAATCAAAGTCTAAGAATATATCAATACCTAGAATTTGGTTAGATAAAGGATTTAGAATTCGAATAAAGAACTTCTTTAACCTTAACTGATACCAAAAACGAGATTTCATATCTTGAATGAATAATTCAAGATATGATTAAAAGAAAATCTAAAATCTAAACCCGAAACCTGATATACAAATAGGTTTAAATAGAAGATATAAATAAAGAGATTAAATGATTGCTTTTAAACTTAATAATGATTTGAGATTAGAACAACGAGTAGTAATGAGCTTAATTTGAATTTAAACCCTAATTCAAGATTCTTAATTAAAATAAATGCTACTAATAAAATTTCATGATCGTATCAAAACTAAAGATATATATATATATATATATAGTTTAGCTTTGTATCAAAAGCCGTTATTAAGTAAATAGTTATCTACGCTTATAACAGAGAACGATAACCTAAAGATGAACCGTTAGGATTATAAATACGCAACGAACACATAAATTGTTGTATAACTCAAGATTGAACTCCAAATAAATAATCGAATCATGCTATTGTTCTAATTCGAGTTTTCTTAAGCTATTGATGCCAAAAACAAAAATTGACCTAATGAGCTTAAGAAATCTTAATTGTGGGAGATGAAATTATACAATTAATTAACTATGTATATATAAAACTAAAAAATTGTATTATTCGATAATCTAAGTGTTTTGTATAATCCTACAAACATATTTTTGTACAAAAACTCCAAATATTAGCTAATTTGTACCCGTATCACTCGTTAAATTATCTTAAAACTCAATTAAATAATTAACTAATATATATATATATAAGTTTCGGTTGCAATTTCGATGGAAAGCTACGGAGGAAGATAGAGCCGAAATTCATCCAATAATTCACCCAAATTGTCAAACAAATCAACCTAAGAACCAATCAAACAATGCCAAGTCACCCTAACATTAATTAGGATGGAAACAATAGATCAAATGAAGAGAAAATCAAGAGAAAGTTGGAAGAAAAACGCAACCGAAGCCCTCCACTTCTTCTTCTATATATATATGTTTAAAGCTAATAATAAAGAAACAAACAAACTTCATTATCTCTCAAACTTTCCAGAGTGGATCCACTTCCAAATAACAACCAAAACAGACCAAAAACAGAAAACAAACGGATCAAACCAATCAAATACGGATCAAAAGAAAAACCATACGAAAACCCTTAGAAACAAGTTCAAAGGTAAGTTGATGAAGTTCAAATGATTTTCTTTCAATTATAAGGATTATAACTGACTTATAATAATCATAGGAACTTAACAAACACAAGTACAAGCTTCGAATTCCATCAGACAAGCTCAAACAAGGTAAAAATCCGAAATCCTAGCTTTATTTCCGTAAGATGGAGATCTAAGATTATATGCATGTAGAAGTGTTAAGAGTTGTTGTTTAACTATGTATAAGATATATAAACACTTACAAACGGTTTAGGAATGTTTTTAACGTGGAAAATTTAAAGAACATGAATCGGATCAGTGAGAAGAGGATGAACAGTATCAACACTGTCTCAAAGCCGGTAGTATAATCGCTCAACGCCGACGGCTTACATGAATAGGCGGCGGCGTAGGGACGGCTTACATTGAACAGAGGTTACGTAAAATTTATTTTTCACGTAAAAATTGAATGAAAGCCGGCTACCTGGAGATTTATGCCGACGGCATAGGGCCGGCGTACGTTGAAAGCCGACAGCTTTCAAAGCCGGTGCAACTCCTATGAAATAATTTTCAAAAAACTCCTATGAAATAATTTGAAAGCCGGCGGCCTTGAACCGGCGTATAACCAAATTTCTTCAACGAACACTAGTTTTGAAATAAACAGAACTTACATATATATATATATATATATATATATAACATAAGCCTACTGAGTATATTACATACATATATAATAATATAGGATTTAATAATAGATAAGTAAATACAAATATTTAGAATACTTTGTTTAATATCTAATAATTCTTAAAACCTTAGAGTTAAAGGAAAAATATTTAGTGTTAATAAAAGTTAGCATGAGTTATTTGCTCTAAATAGATAAAATAGGTAAGAATGAAAATTGAAATAAGCTAAATTTTCGAGTAATGTGACTTCTAAAAATAACAAAATAATTATACGAAATAAATTAGGAGAAACACGACAACACTAAGTAATAATAAATAACTATAATTTTCTATATTGAGATCAGTATAGAATAACGTAAAATTTGTAATATTGAGTCTAGGATACTAATCACATGTAGGAATTTAATTATAATCTATATTGATGAATACTTTATTCATCTTAATAGGTGACTTTGATACATTAGAGCATCTGCCAGCTGATTACTACGACTGAGTCAGTATGAGCAGGTGAGTAATTCAATCATATTATACTGTTTGTGCTTGTAAGTAGTTGACTATGTAATGCAAAGATAGTTAAACGATTGTCTTGTTGAAAGTATGTTGTGGTTTGATTGTATGATTGTTAAGATATCCTTACAAAAGCGATAATGCAATGATTTGATGTTGTGAAGTAGTATAATGATGATTGTGTGTAATGTATGGTCACCGTGAACTTAATTAAGAATTATTGACTTAACAAAATAACCTGATCATGCATTGCACGAATTGCATTATTGCATATATATTAGGGTGACAGCCTGCTACGTATTAATATTTCGGTTCTCTGTTTATGCTTGGTTGTTCTAATGTGTTAGTTCTTCTAAGGTATTCTTTGTTCCGTCGGTTCTACGGGAACTAAGTGGCACCAAAGAACGCCGCCCGTAGTATCGGTTTGAAATGATTAATACTTAGGGAGTTTCTAAGGTGAGTGTAGGAGATGGTCAGTTTAATTGATTATATTCAAAGTGATAACCCTAAAATAAGAAATCGTTGATTCTCTTGTGTACTTAATCTCTCCTGGGCAGGTAGGTCATGGAGTAATGGTTCTTCAACCCTTAAAAAGAGGGCGTAAATCTTTTTCCTGTTTGGATTCTAGATCATCCAAGCTTGTATGGTGCATATGGTTGAGTGGTTGCATTACATATGATTTGCTAATAACTTGTGTGATGTATGGTATGTCTGGTTATTCACTGAGCTGTGGTTTCACTCATACTCCAACAGTCTTTTCAGGTTTACTTTACGACCCTGGTTAGTCACTTCCAGGAATATGGCTCCGGTAAGAGCTTAGGAGCTGGAAGTCTACGGTTATATTTTGGTTTAATGGTTATGTACTATTAGAATAGATTATCTAGTTGTGTACTACAGTAAGATAACTTGGTTTGTAATAAGTCTGTAATAATTTAAGATAGAAGTTATTTACCAGTTTATTTCTTTCATATATTTGTTATTTCTTATCAAGCAACTAAAAGATCCTGTTGTTTTAAAAAACCTATCATTCTCTGAAGGTAATCTAGTGATAGTATACAAGTGTGACTTGTTTACTACTACTAGGGCACCATCGGGGCGTGACAGTTGTGGAGTTATTTTGAGAGAGTTTTGGGATGGTATTTAGAGAGAGTTTTGAGAGGAGAAATTGAGAGAGTTTTGGTAAGAAATTTGTGGGTAGTGAATGTGTGAAAGAAGTAAAAGAGGAGTGGGGTATTTATAGGAAAATGTGGAGTGATTTTTGTGTGATTAAAATAAATGAAAAATTGAAACAAATTGAGGGAAGAGGGGGACATGGGGCGCCGGCCATGCATGTATATGAGAGAGGGAGTGATTTAATTTTTGCTTTTTGTTAATTAAAAGAAGTAATATGTAAGGTAGATGTGAAATAAAGCTATGGGAAAGGTAAAAAGTAAAGGTTATAGGTTATGGTGTTTGTAAGAGTAGGTATAAGAAAAAGTAGAGATAAAATAATAGTGTAGAATAGTAATGAATAGTGTAATGTAAAGTAGATATGACTAATAAAGTGCCGGTAGTAAGAAAATATGCGTTTAATAGCTATATCTGTTATTTTTACTTACCGAAAAATTACGAAATTGATATTTTTGAAAACCTTATATTTTTACGAATCTAACGGTATATTCGAAATATTTTTACTATTCCGGACCCCGAGACACGTTTTTCAAGAACTGTGTCTGATCGGGTTCAAAAGTCATCCGAAATTCGCAAAACTGATATTTTTATATAACCTATAGTTATTACGAACTATTCTAGCTAATTATTCCAACTTCATTTTCTAGGGCTAAAGAAAACGGCAATGCCGGACTTAAGCGGTTTCGCCAAACTAGGGTTTTGTTGACTTTGGAAATCCGGTTGACTTCTGGTTTAGGGTTTTAAACGAAACCGATTCCAAAAATTCGGGGGTTTACAGAGTCTTCCTTTATATAAACTTTGATGTTCTTATGACATTGTTTTGTCAAAATTCAAGAAAGTCATCAAGAAATACTTATTTTAGATATTTTTCCTTGACTAGGTGATTCCGAGGAAGGATACCCATACCCCTAGGATTATTTCGACTAAGTGGATTGTGTGAATGACTCATCCGTTTAGAGAAGTATCGATATGGCATCGTGAGTTTATTTCCTTAAAGTACTTTAATTGATTGTTCTTGTAGTTTAATCACATTAGAATTAAGAAAAGACAAATTGATATGTATGCAAAAAATTTGTTGAAAGGATCCTAAGAATATCGAGGCAGGAATTGATTAAATGTTTGTTTTAGTATAACACTTGATTTGTATGAAATTCTACGATCACCTTAAATTTGATAATAATGATGCTATAATATCATAAATAAATTGATTCATGCATATCACGAAGTGAGTCACATTGCATTGGGTTATTATCCTTGGGTGAGAAGGATGGTAGCTCAGGTCGAAAGTAACACTTGGCGATTATGATCGAAAGCGATTGCTTGGCGACATGGAATTAAATGCTTTGCGGAAGTCTGAAAGCATGGCTTAAATGAAGTAGACATAATATGCTTGGCGGTATTGATCGAAAACATAATTTTTTTTTTTACTAAAACTACTTGTTTTGAGGTTACGTATCACCAAACCCCAAATAGAGGGCGTAAATCTATTCAACATATAGTTCCCGGAAAACTCTATGCCTCGTTTGCCCACGTAAATATTGCATTTCATTTGTTTGCTTAAATAACTTGTTTGAATTTCATTACAAAAAAAGTTTATTTATGGAAATAGTTCTCACTAAGCCTATTAGCTTATACCCATATAGATATCTTTTGCAGTTTACCTATTTGTGGTTGAAGCTACATGGACCCTGTAACCAGGTATTTTCTTTTTTGGTTAAGGAATTTCTAGATGAAGTTTAGTGTTGGATAAGATATAGATTTCATAGAAATATTCTTGTAATAGATTATAGTTATTTGTGGCTGGGCAATGCCCCTAAGATTTGTAAGACTATTGTTTTGAACAAATGAATATTATGAATCCTCTTTTCTTAATTTGTTATTTTATCTTCTTAAGATTCATAATTCCTTGTATGGTCCTAGAAATTTGTGAGAGCACGCCTTACACTTAATATTGAAGTTTCTGGGAATGACTAAGGTTGTCACGCCCCGAAGGGTACCCTAAACGTGGCAGTTCGCCGTACACAATACTAAAGCCTAAAAATGACCACCTTAGTCACGCGAAGGCTTCCATACTATGTACAAGGCGTCTAACACATGGAGAAGACTCATCGGAGTAATACATTTTACATTGATATAGCTTGAGTAACAATGTAAAGGAAATACAAATTTACTATATTTCATATGCAAATCACTACACTTCAAAATACAAATCATTCAACTCCAATTACATTCATCCACAGGCTTCCCTGCATAAACTATTACAAGAAAAATCCTAAAACTAGCAGATAACTTCAAACATTCGTATTCCTTGCCGAAATCCCAAAGTCATTCCCGGCTCCAACCAATTCGATCCCCACCTTGCATTCTTGAGATAACCTGTTCATTTAAACAACTATTGGGGTATAAGCTATACTAGCTTAGTGAGAATTCCCTTAATTCCGTACCATAACAAACAAGTATTAGTCAATCATATGCTATGCATGAACAAACACGTGAGCAAGCAATTATGCGTGGGTATCCGAAACCCACACACAGAACGGATTTACGCCCTCCGTATCTTAGGTTAGGAATGGTATTGAGTCTACACGACCGCATCTAGTCCCCAAGCCCCGGCTCTTAGCACTCGACTCGACTAGGCTCATCCAAGAATGCATCCACATGCGCCTTAGTACCCCTGAATAAGCTCTAGCACCGGGTTCGTTCTCCAAACGAGTCATCCACGGACCATACCGATCGACCTGCGTAGGAGTAACATGCTACCAAATGCAATATGTCCAATGCGATGCATGACCAATTTAATTTTTGCTTAGGTCAAAAATATTTATACATTCTTTAGAGTGACCAATCAATATCACACATATAACAGAAATAATGTGAATGGTACAATTATCCAATCAAATCGGGATTTCGATATGCTTTAGTATTCTTTGGCACACATTCATCACAGTCTCATCATATATCACATCCCCATTCATATCGATTTTTATCTTGTTCCTATAATTCTAATGCAACTAACTACAATCACAATCAAGGTAACAAAACAAGGAGAAAACTCACTCGGCCATTGGATCACCGGTCTTCTAGTAATAATAATCCGGTGGTAGGGAATCGTCGATCTCGGGGTCTCCTAAAAAGGAAGAAATACTCTGATAAGTATTTCATCACTTAACTAATCCAAACTATCTCATTCAAACTATCAAATTCGCAATTCGCGTCCTAAGAGGGAATTCCAACTTAAAATGGCTATAACTTGGTCATTTTAACTCATAATCTCGCAAATTGTATATCGATTTCTATCTACTTCGAAAGATCTATCTATTTCTAATATCATTTTCAAGTTTTGAAAATTTTGAAGCTTTGAAAAGTTCGGATCAGATTAGGGCAGCAACAATTTCAATTTCCGAAAAATAGTTTTGTAAATGTTTGAAATGTTCCTATTATATAACTTAACTATACATGCAATATGAGTGATTTCCTAACATGAATGACATGAGATGAGCCTATTGCATGCATGATCTTGATGATTTTGTTAAAAGGAAATTTTATAGCTTTTTATTTTGCAAGACCATAATGACAACTTACTTATGAAAAATTTAGTTTTCTAACTTTGATCATTTCCATTTGTTTTGGATTCATTACTTAAGAAAATATAATTATTTTTGTTAAAATTGAGTCTTCATTATATATATTACTTATGACCTTCATTTCTACATAAAAATTTCCATTTTACATTTTGTAAACATATTTTTAAAATTGGTCCATTCCAAAATCCGAATTTTTGTAAGTAATGTTTTTGAGTGATTTCTTTAAGTAAAAATCATTTGATATTTAGAAAATTAGGGCTCAATCATACATAACCACTAAGGACTTCATTCTTACACAAAAATTTGCATTTTACACTTTGCAAATATGTTTTCCAATATGGTTTACTCAAAAATCCGAATTTTAGAAAATCCACTTTTTGAATGACTCATTTGGGAAAAACTTGTTTAATGTATTAAAATTTGAAGCTTTACTATATCTATTGTCTAAGAACTTCATTTAACACATAAAACTTGCAATTTGAGCTCAAATACTAAGTGATTACATATGCATCATCTCAAATTACGAATTTGACAATTTGATCACCAACTCAAATTTTTCCATTTTAATTTCATTTCTTGTTTTATACATTACTCATGCCTAAACTCATTTTAACTTGCAAAAATCATTGCTTAATGATATCTATTACCTATACTCTTCATTTTCCACATAAAACATGAGTTTTGGAGTTGATAAATGGGTTTTAAAAATTGTCTTGGTTGGGATCCGAATTTAGAAAATTTATTTTTGGTCATATCTTTTGATAAAATCTATCTAAGCTTATGAAAATCCATTCTTTACATATCATATCTTATGAGCCTTTCATTTCTTAGATAAAAACTTCATTTTTGAGTTGGAAAACATGTTTTTAAAATAGGCCTTGGCCAAAATCCAAAAATAGAATTTTTATTTTGAAAATAACTTTTGAAAATCACTTTTGATTCTTGTAAAAAGAAGTCTTGATGACATACATATATTAAGTCTTCATTTTCTTAAGTAAAAATTACATTTTGACACTTAGAAAGTGGTTTTTAAATATTGGTCTTGCCAAAATACGAATTTCACAAATTTTGTTCAAGTTCAAATTTAAAGTCTACACATAATATGAACATACACCTAGATGAAACCCATGAAAACAAACTTTAAACTCATAGATCTAAACTTTGCTCATCAAAATTACTCATTTGTTATCTATACCCTAAGCCCTTCATTTTAAATGAAAAAACACATTTTGAAGTTGAAAACCCACTTTTCTAACTATGGTTCCATATTTCATCCGAATTTTCAAAATTGATTTTTGTTGGAAACAAAATAGATCTTGGGTTTCCTACAACTTTCGTACCATCATCAGCTATAGCAAGTTTCATGAACATAAACAAAGATCTAATGCATCTATGAACTCAAAACTTTAGATCTAGTTTTCTAAACTAGTTTTACATGCATGAATCACTAAGTAGACATGTGGATGCTAGATCTATGCATAAATCATAAGAATAACAAAAATAACAACTTAAATGACAAGATCTATGGCATAAACAAAAATCAAAGCTACGAAAAATAATCTACAATATATATCAACTTTAAAAAAAGAAAATCATTATAATACAAGATAATAAAAGTGGAGAAAAGAGTGTTTCATTTTAGCATCATCATCCTAAGCTTTTAAGCTATGAAGGTCATTTGATGCATGAAACCTTCATTTACACTTTACCTATATTACCTATGGAGGCATGGAGGAAGATTTTCTTAAAATCTTCAAGAATCTGCATGGAGGCTCAAGAATGGAATGGGGGCAGCTTGGTTATGGTAAGAAACAAGAACAAAATGAAGAGGAAAAAGAGGAAAAAGAGAGAAAACGCTAAGGAATAAAAGAGGGAAGAAGGAGTTAAATGAAAGGAGAGAGAGAAATGAGTGTTTAAATTAATGAATGAAGATAAAAAAAATAAAACAAGGCAGCCAAGGGGGGGGGTCTGCTGCACGTGAAATGGGAGAGAAAGAGAGAGAATTGTTGAAATTTGACTAGAAAATTAAATTGTTTAATTAATGTGTAAATGTAACTTTTGAAAAAGGATTGAAATATAATTAATTTTAGTCAAAATAGGAGTAATGAAGGCAATGAAAGCCATGATGAGTCAAAATCTGCCTGGGATTATGTAGAAAGATTGAAGTGAAAAGGAAGTGATATGTGTAAGGTGTACTTGAAGATATGGGTTGTAAAAGTACTTTAATTAATAAAATAAATTAAAATAATAAAATAAAATTAAAAATTATTCCAAATATTTGTAGCAGATTTTCATATTTAAAATTAAATAATTATTTGAATTATTTAGTAATTTAACAAATATGTTATCAATATGATCAAAATACACAATATGGGCTATAAATGATATTTTTATAACCCAAAAATTATAAAAAATTATTTTATGAAAATAAAATATTTTTAAAAATTTTCCAATTATTAAATTAATTTATTTTATTTTTAGTATCGAATCTTAAACAGAATCTGATCCCGTAAAGACCTGAAACGAATTAAATTTTAGAAAACAAAATTTTCTATAACATATAAATATTTACTAAAAATATAAGGCTTTATAAAAAATATAAATTTTTTAATGAAATAATGAATAGTGCAAAAGACGACTCAATTACCGATAATATGGAAATACGATAAAAATGTTATAACCGTAAACTTTTATAACCCGAAAAATTATAATAACTGATATATTTAGAAATCTTATGAAATTACGAGTCTAATGGTACTATTGGTATATTTTTTTTATCTCGAGCCCCGGGACACGCTTTTCGAAGTCTGTATCCGAACGGGTTCGAAATAGGTCAAAAATTTACCAATCTGATATTTTTAAACAAACTTATATTACTATGAGCTATTCTACATATTTAAACTACATCTCGGCCTCTAAGGTTAGGGGGCTAGATTGCCGGACTTAACTATTGTATTCCGCTTAGGGTTTCAGGTGATTTTCCGGTTTAGACCTTTGCCAATTTGGAAACTGATATTTATGTTTATACAACATATTTAATTTGAGAAATTATTTTAAATTTTATTATTTTTTTTTGTATTTAATATCTTTTAACGTTTTCGGAATTTTTGAATTGGGTTTCATTTCCGAAAGTTAATCGTTATTTACTTTTTAATAATTCGTTTTTGGGATCTATATTACCTGATTTTATAAATCGGAGTCACGTATGGAATTTGTCGTACGTAGTGGTTTTGGAATTGTAGTATGTTGAGTTTCTTACTTCGTTTTTGAGAATTCTTATTTTTCCCAAGACTCGGGAATTTTTTGAATTCATTCGTGATTTAAGACCAGTTGAAATTCGGTATTAATTTGGAGTGATTTTTAGGGTTTATTTTCGAAGTTCATCTTGAAATTATTTACTAAAATTTTTCGGGCTTACAAAGGTTGTCATACTTAAGCTTAATATTGAGTGTAGCGGACTGTTACGTTTAGGGTACCCCGTGGGGTTTGACAACCACTACCATGTATTACTACAACACTTCTTTCCTTCTTTAACAAATTTATAATCTTAGGTAAAACTTCTATATTTACTCATCATGTTTATGTAACTTAGCATGAGCTTAGTGTATGTTTCTTAGACTCATGAGAGTTAAAACAGCAACAATATGTTTATGCTTTGTTCTTGTTCATGTTTAAATTTCCATTATATTATTATTGTTGTTATTATTATTTGCTCTAATTTAACTTCTATATGATATTATGTATATTATGTATATATATTTATTAGAGCCTAAGTGCTCACTAACATAACATCTTATTATTATGCTTTTCTTTTCTTTCTCTTTCTTTTTCTTTTTCTTTTGGGACTAGTCTATTCTTAGTCCCGGAAAGCCTTAATGAAGTTAAAGCTCCCAATACTTGACCAGGATACCTTGATGAAGCTAAGGTTCTCAATACTTGACCTTATTATTATGCTCTTATTTATTCTTTTATATATCTTATCTTATTATGTGATATTGTTATATTTCTCATGGCTACATATTTATAATCATGTACGAAAATGTTGATATTGTCTTAACAAAAATAAAAGGAGTTTTCTTAAAAGAAGAAAAATAGAAACTCTCTTTAAAAATAAATTTTTATCGCTTAAGAAATTATTTCTTACAAAAACTCAAAGTTTCAACTTAATAAATCTTTCCCAACTTTTAGATAAATTCATCACAAGTTTTTAATAATAATAGTACATGAGATTTCATCAAAGAATACATAAAGTGAAGTTATCACATACTCTCTTTTTAAACTAATGACATAAGAAAGTTTCTTTAAAACTAAATATTGCAAATTCTTTGTTTAACAAAGGTTTTTCTTAAACTTGTTTGTGAAGTTTTCACTAGCACTCTAAAATACTAAGGTTTAGACAAGTTTTATAAAATCATCAAGGAATAACCTTTTAAAGGTAAGTCTTACTTCGGAAATAAAATTAGTAATGCCATACCCCAAAGAGTACCCTAAACGTGATAGTCTGCCACACATGATATTAAGGCTTAAGTATGATATCCTTAGTTATCCCAAAAGTATTGATATCGAGTGTAAGGCATACCTTCGCTATCGCAGTGGACCAAACTTTGGATCATGCCGTTTAAGCAGTTATACACAATAACAATTAAGAAAATAAATCATAGCAATATAACCAAGATTCATAAGAGAACTATTAAGGAGCCTTTACAACGTTAAGGGGCATTCTCCTATTAAAGATAACTAAGTCTAATAAAGAGTCTAACATAAACTGATTTATACTTTTGAAACTCCTCTTAGAATCCATATCTACTTCTATCTTGCACCTCAATCCATAAGATCTCGACTCAAAGGCATTATCTGGGTAAAATAACCTCTTGGTTCTAACAAAGTTACGAGAGCTGCAAAAGATATCTAAGAGAGTGTAAGCTACTAGCTTAGTGAGATTTAATTCCATAAATAAACATTCGACATCCAATAACCAAAACAAGTTTATTTAAGAAACCATATGAAATGAATAAGTACGTGGGCAAACAATATATATGATTTTCCAAGAATCATATGTTTAAATGGATTTACTACTCCATTCGGTGGTTAGGCGTTTCAGACCGAATAGGCTGCCATGGTACAACATAATTCCATGATAATTCTTATTTTTAACAAATTCATTGCTAAAAAAAAAGTATGTATGATCCAACTTTATTTGTAGTTTATTTCCAAGCCACTACATAGCTGCCAGATATGTTTTATTCAGATGTTTTCTCATTGCTAGCTGATTCAGACGATGCTTCATCGCTTTACAGAATTTACAGACTCTGTGAATCTCATTACTAAGCCTTTGTCCCACCAAAAGAATAATAATAAATGCAATGAACTCACCCGATGACATGCATGAACCATTTTGATTAAGTACTCATGGCAAAATTAAATATTTTGTGGGTCATCATAGAATTTGCAGACAATCAATCTTACACTAGATCACACATTTATTGTAAACAATTCCCCCTCGATATACTTGATCATAATTTCAACCAAGTATGTAAAGCACATGCATTTTCTATTTTCCATTTTATCTTTTTCCTTAATTCTAATGCCACTATTTTACAAGCAAAATCATAAGTGCAAATATGTAAGAAATAAACTCACTCGGCCATTTATGTAGATACTTCTTAATCAAAGAAATCTTCGGGACACGGGAACTCCACCTCCACGTCACCTAAATAAGATAAATACCCAAAATGAGTATTTCTTGGAAATTTTACTTAAACTTGTAATTATATTTTTACTAGGTTCGTCATTATTCGCATAGAGAGAAATTCCAACTTAAAATGGCCATAATTTGCTCATTTTAACTCGAAATTTCGTATATAGTATACCGATTTCTACCTATTCGAAAAAATCTATCCATTTCTAAGGTTATTTTCTACTTAAAAGGTCATTTGGCTTCCCAAAAGCTTCGTTATAGAACCAAAACGAATATCCCAGCTTTTTCAAAACAATTTTCCAAACTCATCTTTATTCAAAAATCCTTTTGGCAAAAATATAGATATGTATATATTTGAAAATCCTTTGAGTATTTATGTAGACTCATATTATATGCATGATTCTAATAGTGTTGTCTCAACAATTATTTTTCATAAAACAATTCATCCTAAAGGTGTTGAAACTTAAATTTAACAAATCCTTTCCTAAGTATTTTGGAGAAACTTTATAATTTCTTAGGTTGTTATAAACAAGTATTTTCCTATCTTGTTTTCTAATTTCTTTTCTAAAACAATTAAATTTTTCCCTTAACTTTGGTCTTGTCACGCCTTAAAGGGTACCTTAAACATGACAGTCCACCACACTCAATATTAAAACTTAAGTATGACTACCTCCATCATCCCATAAGCTTCGATATCAGGTATAAAGCGTACGTTCACGATCATAACGAACCAACTTTGAAACAAGTCTTTTAAGAAGACATTCATACAGCAGTTTAAGAATGGAATCATAACATAATAACTTGCAATAGGAAAATATATAAAGGTCTTACAAACATCAAAGGCCCATTCCCCCGCTAAAAGATATATTTCATCATATAGACTAGCGAAGCCTAAACAAAATAATTACATGGAGATTTACTTAGAATTCTAAGTCTACAACTAGTCTTTAACTTCTTCTAAAAACCCTTAAGCCAAAAGGTAATACCTGAGAGAAATACTCCCAAGACTTCAACCATAAGTGGGGAAACTATAAGAGATATATATAAAGGGGTAAGCTTCTTCGCTTAGTGAGAATTAAATCCATAAGTAAAGTACTCAATCGATCAATGATCACCCAAGTTTTTTAATAATCATATGAAATGCAAGTAATCACGTGAGCAAACATTACATACGATTTTCCGGGAGTCATATGTTTGAATGGATTTACCCTCCATTCGGTGGTTAGGTGTTCCAAGCAAAGAAGCCATAGTTCGCAAATAATATATTTTGTAGTTTTGTATAGATTCCTACTAATCGCTAAAATGTAGTTGATTCGAGTGCCTACACACCATTTAATTACAGAAAATTTAGGTCATAGATGATTATTTCGAGTCATCGACCTCATTACTATGCTCTTGTCCCACCAAAGATATAGTAATGAATGTAATGTGACTCATTACGTGTCATGCATGTATCATTTAATTTAAGTGATCATGGCATAGCATTAATCGTTTAATAAGTGACCATAGAATTCGTAGACAATCAATACTAAACTAAATCATACAATGATTAGTTAACAATTCCCGCATCGATATACTTATCATAATTTCAACCACGTAAATACAACATATGCGCTTTCATATTTTATCTTTTCCTAAATCTAGTGTCACTAAGCTACAAGCAAATACATAAGTACAAATGCGAGAATTTAAACTCACTTAGCCATATCAAAAACTCCTTAGTCGAAATAGTCCTTCGAGTAGGGTAGCTCGGACTCCACGTCACCTAGACAAAAGAAATACTCGAAATGAGTATTTATTGGAAGTTCTACTTAAACTTGTTGTTGTATTTCCATAGGATTTTAAAATTATAAAGATCAAATCTTTCGCAGCGCAATTCAAAAAGAAAACCCTAATCCAGTGTCTATGTGTATTAATTAGATTAAACCAAAATAAATAGTTTGATTTCGTGCCTCTAAAAGCTTGAACTTGAAATCAATTTGCAGATCGGATCTGTAGGTACCACGAAATCACAATACCCTCTACGGTATCCATATGAACGAGCACTCTTCAAAAGGATCCTTCATGTGCTAACATGATCTAGAACATTTCTAGATGATATTGGGATTTTTCATACATGACTCTTCGTGCTTCACTCTTTAGGGTTTACAGATTTTCTCTGCTGTCGACAAACAAGTCGTTAACCCTAAAGAGATCTCTTTATGTGCCTTTTATACTAATGTCATTCTCACATGAGTAATGACACCAGTGCCCCTTAATCTAATTAGCGATAATATTTCTTAAAATATAATTCTTGCACATAACAATGTAATAATTTATTATTATTCTTAATAATAATAAATTATTATCCCTACAAGACATTAAATTTAATCCATGATCCTTTAATTTATTATTATTCTTAATAATAATAAATTATTATTCCCACAAGACATTAAATTTAGTCTATGATCCTTTTGACTCTTTTTTTTGTGTGTGACCCTGTAGGTTCATTTAATGTTGGCAGTTGACCTAAAACAATTTTAGTCAACAAAACATAAGTGGCTTCTAGCAAGACATTATGTTTACCCAAATTAAGTGAAGATCGGTGATCCAATTTTTATCTAATCCATAACTTATGTCATTATCCTTTTGTCACACAATATCTAGATTGAACATAAGGTATGGATAGTGTCATCCTTATATCGTTCAATCTTATTATTTCTCGATTTCCAAGTGAACTGATAAAAACAAATGAAATTGATTACACTATCAATTCATTTTGAGCATGGCCATGCATTTCTCAGTCTCACTCATCGAGGGGCCCAGAGATATCTCTCTTACAACGAGAGGGGCAAATCTCATCTTAATTACTCAACTTCCTCTACATGATATGCCCAATCTCAACCTTTATAATTATCCGATTAAAGATAATGTTTGATTAAGATGAAACATAATATTTCTCATGTTGGAATCCATAGTGATTTTAGGTTTGAGGATACAATGATATTTTATTTTGAGAATCACTTATGACACTAATTCATGTAGTGATCTCAAAGCAGATTAGTCCAGTACATAGTTCTCCAACATGTACCTATGAGTTTGATTTATATCTCCATACAAATAAACATCCCATGATTATTAGTCAAACCTCATACTAGATTTAATTCATTATTATTCACAAAATAAGGAGCATCTAGGGACATTTCGAATAATTAAATTATTCATGGATCCTATTATAAAGTAAACATGCAAACATTATAATAGAAATGTCTTTGTATGACAATATCCAGGCCTAGGGCACAATCACTAACACTTGCAACTCTATTCAACCAAGTTCGTCAAAATTCCAATAGAGTGGAATTCCAACTTAAAATGGTCATAACTTGCTCATTTTAACTCATATTATATACCGATTTCTACCTACTTGAAAAGATTTATCCATTTCTAAGGTTATTTCCTACATATAAGGTTATTTGGGTTGCTAAACACCTCGGTACAGATTCAAAATGGAATTTTCTAGATTTTGCAAAACAATTTTCCAACTCAACTTTATTCAAAAATCCTTTAGCAAAAATATAAATATATTTATGATTGAAAAATCCTTTGAATATATATATAAGCTCACTTTATATGCAAAAATTATAATGGTAGTGTCTCCACGATTATTTTCGTAAAACAATTCATTTGAAGTGTTGAAACTTAAACTTAACAAATTTCTTTTCAAAGTATTTTGAAGAAACTTTATATTTTCCTAGGTTATCATAAGTGAGTATATTCTTATTTTTTTTTTCATTTCTTTTTCCAAAACAAATAAATTTTTCCCTTAACTTTTCCTTTTACAATTTTTACTTCTAATGATAAAAGAACAAAGTTACCAAAAAGTTTATTAAGTTGATGATAACCTATTTATAAATTTGCCTTTATGATGGTTTTAGAAAATGAGTCTTTTCTTTTTATATTCGTATTTATAACTTTAAAAAAATAGATAAATTTTTGTTTCTAAAACTTGGTCTTTTATTTCCTTTACCAATTTCGTTAGAAAAGAAATTATCTTTATTGATAATACCCTTTGTTTTTTATCTTTTTATATTCTTTTTATTGCTTTGAAAATAGGATCCTTCTTTAGAAACTTGAAAATGAGATTTTGTATCTTGAATAACTAATTCAAAATAGAAAACATGAATGTAGAGATTAAATGATTGTATTTGATCTCGATAATGATCCGAGATTAGAATAACGAGTAGTAATGAGTTTATATTTAGACTTAAACCCTAAATTCGAGATTTCTAGTTAACATTAAAAATTACTTATGAGAATTCATGTATAGTATCAAAACTAAAGATATATATATAATTTGATTTCTGTATTAAGTCCAATACTGCATAAATGATTATTATGCTCCTAAACAGAAAACGATAACTCAAAGATGAACTGTTAAGATTTTAAATACACAACGAAAATATAAATTGATGAATAACTCAAAATCTAAACTCCAAACAAATAATCGAATCAAGCTATTGTTCTAAACCTAGTTTTCTTAAGCTATCGGAGCCTAAAACAAAAATTGACCTAATGAGCTTAAGAAATCCAAATCGCGGGAGATAAAATTGTACGAATAATTAACTACGTATATATATAATCTAAATTTGTATTATTTGAAAATCTAAGTGTTTTGTATAAATTTATACACATATTTTTGTACAAAAACTTTCAAATATTAGCCGATTTATACTCGTATAACTCGTATAATTAACTCAAAACTAAATTATAATAATAAACTAATTATATATATATATATATTTTGGGCTGCTGCATTTCGGTGGAAAATGGAGGAAGAAAGAGGCGCCGGAATGTGTTCAATAATTCACCAAATACTTCAACCAAAGTAACCTAATGACCAATGGAATAATGTCAGCTCAAGTCCACATTAATTGCAAGGAAAACAACAGCTAAGAAGATAAAAAATCGAAGGAAAACGAAGGAGAAACAGCCGCAGCTTCACCTTCTCTTTTTCTTCTATATATATGTAAACAAATGCATTAATGAAGGCACAAACAAACTCCATAATTCCTCAACATCTTCAGTCCGGAAATACTCCCAAACATCAACCAAAACGAACTGGAAACAAAGAACAAACAGATCATAACACCTAAACTCGGATCAAAGGAAAAACAAAGCCAAAAACCCTTAAATACGAACTCAAAGGTAAGTTGAGGTAACTCGAGTTATTTTTGTCCAAATCTAAGTTTTGTAACTGACTTCTAATCAGCTTAGAAACTTAATAAACACAAACACAAGCTTCGGATTACATCAAACGAGCTCCAACAAGGTAAAACTTCAAAACCCTAGTTCTACTTTCACAAAATCGAAATTTATATATATATATATATATATGTTTTTAAACGTGTACAAACGTGTTCTATATCTTTATATATGGTATATAAACACTTACAAACGGTTTAGTAAAGTTTTTAACGTATAAAAAAAAAAAAAAAAAAAGAATCGAACCGAGGAGGAAGATGATGAATAGTGCAACACTGTCTCAAGGCCGGCAGTGTAAACGCTGAACGCCGGCGGCTTACATGGATAGGCCGGCGGCTTATAGGCGGCTTACACTGATCAGAGGCTACGTAAAATAATTTTCACGTAAAACATGAACGTAAGACGACTTCCTGGAGATCTACGCCGATGGAGTAGGGCCGGCGTACGTTGAAAGCCGGCAACTTTCAACACTGGTGCACTCTATATGAAATTTTCTCCAAAAACAATTTTACACCAGCACCTGGGAATGAAGGCCGGCGGCTTTGAGCCCGCGTACAGCCAAAATTTTTCCAACGAAAGCTTTTTCTGACCTAAACCGAAATTATATATATAATATCTACTAAGTATATATATATGTATGTTATACAAATATGTATTAGATAGTGACTATAATACAAGTATTTAAGTCTATTTAGAATTAACATCTAATAACTTTTGAAATCCTAGAATTAAGAAAATATTTAGTATTAATTAAAGTTGGATTAGTCAAATATTTGTTTTAAACAAATAAAATAGATAAGAATGGAAATTGAAATAAGTTAATTTCTTGAGTAATGTGACTTCTAAAAATAACCAAACAATTATGCGAGATAAAATAAGAGAAACACAACTACGCTAAGTAATAATAATTACCAAAATATCGAGTTTAGGACACAAAGCACATATAGGAATTTAGCTAGATTGTATTGATGAATACTTTGTTTTAAATAGGTGACTTTGACTCACTAGAGGATCTACCAGTGGATTACTACGATTGAGGCAGTATGAGCAGGTGAATAATGCAGTCATATTGTACTGGTTGTGATTGTAATTAGTCAAATATATAAAGCAAGACAATCAAATGAATGATTGCTGAAAGTATGACTTGATTGAGTGTATGATTGTTAAAATATCTTTATAAAAGCGACAATGCAATGATTGATGTTGTGCAGTAGAATAATGGTGATTGTGTGTAATGTATGGTCATTTTGAAATTGATTAAGATCTATTGACTTAACTAAATAAATATGAACATGCATTGCACAAATTGCATAATTGCATATATGGTTGTGACAGCCTGCTACGTATTAATATTTTGGATCTCTGTTTTTGCTTGGTTGATCTAATGTGTAAGTTCTTCCAAAGTTCTCTTTGGTCTGGCGGTCATATGAGGAACTAAAAGACACCGAAGAACGTCGCCCGTAGAATCGCTTTGAAATGATTAATACTTAGGGAGTTTCTAAGGAAGTTGCAGGAGATAGTCAGTTTAATCAACTATATTAAGAGTGATAACTTAAAATGAGAAATTGCTGATGCTCCTGTGTACTTAGTCTCTCTTGGGCAGGTGGGTCATTAAGATTTGGTTCTTTAACCCATTAAAAAGAGGGCGTAAATCTTTTTCCTGTTTGGATTCTAGATCATCCAAACTTGTATCTATGCATATGGTTGAGTGCTTGCATTGCATATGAATTGTTAATGACTTGTGTGATGTATGGTATGTCTGATTATTCACTGAGCTGTGGTTTCACTCATACTCCTGCAGTCTTTTCAGGTTCACTTTACGACCCTGGTTAGTTACATCCAGGAATATGGCTCCAGTAAGAGCTTTAAAGCTAGAAGTCTACAGATACATTTTAGTTTGATGGTTATGTACTATTAGATTAGATTATTTAGTTGTGTACTACAAAGGAATTATATGGTTTGTAATAGTAATGTAATGTTTATTCACTAAGTCATTTCTCTCATATATTTGTTATTTCTTATCAAGCAACTAAAAAGATCCTGTTGTTTTGAAAACATGTCATTCTCTGAAGGTAATCTAGCAATGGTATGCAAGTGTAACTTGTTTACTACTACTAGGGTACCCTCGGGGCGTAACAAGCATAATAGTAACAATAATAAGATCATAATAATAACATAATATCAAATCAACATAATATGAAATTTATTCATGAATAAGAACAAAACATAAACATAGTGTGGCTTCTATAACATTTGAATGTTTAAGAAACATACACCATGGTCATGCTAAGTTACATGACATGGGAGAAAGAAAGAGATAAGAACTTTTACCTAAAAGAAAGTATGGAAGTGGTAGAAGAAGAAAAGTTTGGTGTTTATGTATGTAGGAATTATGTAGAGAAATTTGGGTAGTGAAGAAAGAAAAGAGAGATTTTTGGTAAAGAGTATTTGAGGAGAGATTTTAGGAGAGTTTTAGTAAGGTGAATGAGTGTGTGAAAGAATTGGAGGGAGATGGGGTATTTGTAGAATTTTTGGAGCGAAAAATTGTATGAATTAAATAAATTGAAAAAGAAAATAAATGTGTATGTGTGTGAGGGAGAGGGTGGCCGGCGTGCTTGAGAGGGAGAGAGAGAGAGAGGTAGTTTTGTTTTGTTTTGTTTTGTATTTTTATTAATTAAAATTAATAAGATGTAAAGTTTGATGTGAATGAAGATGTATGGGAAAAGTAAAAAATAGATAATAGGTATCGCAAAGTGTAGAAATAGGTGTAGAAAAAGTAGAGATAGGTGAATAGTAATGAATAGTGTAGATAGTACTATGAATAGTAGATAAGACAAATTAATACCAGTAGTAAAGAAAATACACGTAATTAAGTTATATATGATATTTTCAGATACCGAAAAATTATAAAACTAATATTTTTTAAATCCTTGTATTTTTACGAGTTTATTGGCATTATTAGAATATTTTTTCCATCGAGGATACCGAGGCATGGTTTTCGAAAACTAATCCCAATTGGATCCGAAATATATCAAAAATCACCGAATCTTATATTTTTATGCATCCTTATATTATTACAAACTGTTATTCACTATTATCTTAATTTCGTTATCTCAGGATTATGAACACAGGATTGTCGGATCTAATCTATTAGGTTTTGATGCGTATTTGTTGACCTTAGGGTTTCCGGTTAACTTTCAGTTTAGGGTTTGAACATAACTATAGCATAAAATCTAGGGGATTACAGGTCTTTTACAAATTTTTTTTTTGTGGTAAAAATTAAGTTTTTAAAGTTTTTATTAAGTTGTTGATAACCTATAGTGACTTTGACTTGTATATATTTCCTTTTAAAGAAAAATGGTTTGGTTAAACAAGTTTTCTTATCCTTACATTTTTAACTTCTAACTTCTTCAAAAATAAATTTTATTTCCAAAACTTGGTTCTTTAAGTCTTTTACCCATTTTACTTGGAAAGAAATTATTCTTTTTAAGTTGTTGATAAAATTCATTGTTTTTTGAAATCACCATACTTATATTCTTTCTATTTCTTTTGAAAATGGGTTTATCATTTACAAACTTGGAAATCTTTTATTTTTCTATATGGGTTTATAAATTAGTGAGGTGATTCTATCTTACTTTGAAAACTAGCCTTGTTCTTAATTGTTATTAGGGGGTTAGTATAAATCTTATAAGTAAGCTTTTATGAAAAATTTGTTTATCAAGGAAATATTTATGTTAAGTAATGATAAACTTTATGTAGCTTACTATAAAAGAAAATGTTTATTTTGTTGATTAATTTCCTTTATGAAATTATCTTTACTTTTATTTAAGAAAAATCTTGGTGAGTTTGAAAAGAAGTTGAAAAATAATTTTCCTATGTGTTTAGTAACAAAATCTTGATTTAGAGATACGGTTATGTATTAAAACAGTGTAGTTTCATTTTCCTCTATTAAGGAAAAGTCTACTTTAAATTTTTGTTGAGACAAGATCATTATAACGATGCATGTTCATGAGCACATAATATGAAAGATGATGAAAATATATGAGAAGCAAATTAATAATAAACAAGATAATATATCAAGTATTGGGAACCTTAGCTTCATCAAGGTATCCCGGTCAAGCATTGGGAGTCTTAGCTTTATCAAGGCAACCCGATCAAGTATTGGGAGCCTTAGCTTCATCAAGCCATCCCGAGACATTGTCTTAAAAAGAAAAAGAAAAAGAAAAAGAAAGAAAAAGAAGAGCAATAATAAAAGCAAATATAGTAATAAGCTTCTTAGTGAGTTACTAAGCATTTTGGCTCTAGAAAATATAGATATATATATATAATCTCGATAGTATCATATATAAAGTTAGGTTAGAAGCATGATAATAACAATAAGATCATAATAATAACAACATAATAGTAAAACAACATAATATGAAATTTACTCATAAACAAGAACAAAACATGAACATAGTGTTGCTTCTATAACATTTGAATATTTAAGAAACATATATCATGGTCATGTTAAGTTACATGACATGGTAGAAAGAAAGGGTAAGAACTTTTACTTAAAAGAAAGTATGGAAGTGGTAGTAGAAAAAAAATGTTTGATTAGTGTTTATGTGTGTAGGAAATGTGTAGAAAAATTGGGTAGTAAAGAAAGAAAAGAGAGATTTTGGTAGAGAGTATTTGAGGAGAGAATTTGGGAGAGTTTTAGTAAGGTGAATAAATATGTGAAAGAATTGGAGGGAAATGGGGTATTTATAGAATTTTTGGAGTGAAAATTAGATGTTATAAAATAATTGAAAAAGAAAATAAATAGAGATGTGAGAGAGAGGGGAGGCGTCAGTTCTAAGGGGAAGAGAGAGGAGTGAGTTGATTTTGTTTGTATTTTGTAAGAAAATGATTAATATGTGAGATATGATTTGATATAAAATGTATTGGAAAGGTAAAAAGTAAGAAAATAGGTAATAGGTAGTAAGAAAAAGTAGAGATAGGTGAATAGTAATGAATAGTAGAGAAATACAATGAATAATAAACAACATTAATAAGTTACCGATAGTAAAGAAAATACGCGTATAAATACGATATCTGTAATTTTTAGCTACTGAAAAATTATGAAATTGATATTTTTAGATTTCTTACCTTATTACGAGTATAATGGTATAAACGGAATATTTTTAGATCCGAAAGATATTAGAAATTTGCAAATTTGATATTTTTATACTTCTTTATATTATTACAAACTATTATAAGCCATTAATTCAATTTCGTAGTCTAGGGTTTGAGAGCACGAAATTACCGGATCTAGACTCTAGGGTATTGTCATAGGTTTTTATTGACTAAGGTTTCCGTTTCCCAGGTTTGAACTTGAGATCCATCGTATTATGGAATCAAGACGTTTGGGGAATACGGCCTCAAGGTGTAGCCGAGCCGGATCGATCGCTTTAGGTAAGGAAAGGTTGAGGACTAGTAGTACGATTCATTAGAATCCCAAGACATGCGCAAAATTTCAAGGAGGTCGATTGAGACCATTTCAAATCATTCCCTAACCACCAAATGGAGGGGTAAATCCATTCTACATAAGAAACCGAATAGTCGTATGTATTGTTTGATCATACAATTGCTTGTATTTCATATGCTTGTTTAATGAACTTGTTTGAATATTGGTTATGAGTACTTTTGCATAAGGATTATCTCACTAAGCTAGTTATGCTTACTCTCCAATAGATTTTTGATGTTACAGGATCGTTGTTTTGCACCCGAGACTACCCTGTCCGTCTAGGTAGAATTTATGCTTTTGAAAAGATTTTAGTAGAATTCTATTTTGAAGTCTTAGATTAGATTTCCATTAAAATCTTCTAGTTTTAGTATTTTCCTCGGTAAGACTTTGTTATTATGGAGATTATCAGGGGAATGCCCCGTAAAAGTTGTAGAACTTTATATTTTGATGAATCATATTAGTATCATTTTGTACGTTCTGCTACCATTATCTTAAAATACATAACTCCATCGATCTCTCTTTTTTGTTAACATACGCCTTATACCTATATGAAAGCTTCCAAGTGACTAAGGTAGTCATTCCTAAGTTTTAATATTGTGTACGACGGGCTGTCACATTTAGGGTATTCATTGGGGTGTGACAAAGTGCATTACAGTTTTCATCGATGACATTTTGGTTTACTCTATTGATCGAGAGCAACATGAAGAACACCTCCTATGGCACATCAAATGTTAAAAGAACAAAATTTGTACGTTAAGTTGTTAAAGTGCGACTTTTGATTGGATATGATATCCTTTTTAGGACATGTTGTTTTAGAAGAAGGCATATTGGTTCACCCTGAAAAGATTAATGCTATGATGGAATTGAAGCAACCAAAGATATTGACTTAAGTAAGAAGCTTTCTTGGTCTAGTTGGCTATTATTGAAAATTTGTAAAGAATTTCTCAACCATAGCTAAGCCCTTAACACAACTTACTCAAAAGAATGAGAAGTTCATATGGACCGATAAAAGAGAAAAGAGTTTCTAAGAGCTTAAGCAAAAACTCGTATTTGCACCAATACTCGTTTTTCCAAACTCGGAAGCCATATACTATACATAGCGGCATCAAAAAATGGTCTCGAATGTGTCTAATGCAAGATGGAAAAGTGATAGCTTATACTTTACAACAATTACACTACACAGCAAAACTATTGCAAAGACTATTTGACACATGATTTGAAACTAGCTGCTGTTGTTTTCGTACTCAAGCTATGGAGACATCACTTGTACAGGTATATATGCCAAATATATATGGACCACAAGAGCCTTAAGTACTTATTCTCAGAAGTAGTGGAATATGTGACAACAGAGATGGTTGGATCTCATAAAAGACTATGACCTTAGAATCAATTATTGTCCTAGTAAAGTCAATGTTGTCACCGATGCCTTGAGGCACAAGAATCATGGAGAAGTTGTCGCTTTGTTAACCAACAAAATGAGTTGATAAGAGACTTCGAAAAGTTGAGTATCAAGTTTGTAGGATAGGACATAGAGGTAAAATATCCAACTTGGTAATGGAACCAACTCTTGTGGAATGAATTGAGGAAGCTCAACGTTATGATGAAGTGATACAAAAGATCAAACAGGAAGTACAAAGAGAGAAGTATACTGATTGCACCATAGATGAGGACAATGTAGTGAGGATGAAAGGAAGATTATGTGTGCCAGAATGAGATAAGAAGAAGAAATTATGAATGAAGCTCAAACTCAAGATATACGTACACGTAAGGGACTAAGATGTTCCAAGATTTTAAGAGTCACTTTTGGTGGAATAGGATGAAACAAGAAGTAGCTGACTATGTGATGATGTGCCCGACATGTCAACAGGTGAAGGTGGAAACACCAAAGACCGAGAGGATTGTTAAAGCCTCTACCTATACCTGAGTGGAAGTGAGACCAAATCTCAATAGATTTTATATGTGGACTACCAAGAACATCGGCAAGATATGATTCCATATAGGTTGTTGTAGATCGTCTAACTAAATCAGTTCACTTTCTACCAATCAACATGACATTCTCGATGGACAGACTGGCTAAGCTTTACATAAAAGAGATAGTATGTTTACATGAAGTACCCCCCGGGATTGTATCAGATCGAGACCCTAGATTTGTATCTAAGTTTTGGACAAGTTTACAAAATTGTACAAGGACAACCCTACACTTCAGCACGACTTATCACCCCCAAACAGATGGTCAATCAGAACGAATGATCCAAACCTTAAAGGACATGTTGCGTGATTGTGTTATGGAATTCAAAGGAAGTTAGGATGCTCATTTGCCGTTGATAGAATCTGCCTATTACAACAGCTACCACTCTACCATACAAATGCCGCCATATGAAGCTTTATACGAACGACGTTATAAGTCGCCTTTATTTTGGGACAATGTGGAAAAGCTCGCTATTAGGCCCGATTTAGTACAAGATGCATCAAACAAAATAATAATAATCCGACAAAGAATGAAAGAGGCCCATGATAGATTGAAAAGCTGGGCGAATAAAAAAAGGCGAGTTCTTGAATTTCAAGTAGGAGATCATGTGTATTTAAAGGTAAATCCAATCAAGAGTATACATCCGATACGCTCGTAAGGAAAGTTGAGTCCACGATATATTGGACCTTTCGAAGTGCTTGAACACATTAGGGATTTAGCTTATCGCCTAACCTTACCACCAAATCAATCAGGAGTACACAACGTATTTCATGTATCAGTCCTATACAAACATGTAGCCGACCTAAACCGAGAAATGTAGTTGAAACCAGTGTCGCTAAAGGAAAACCTCACTTATGAGGAACACCTTGTGCAATTTTTGGATCAAAAAGTCCAAAAGCTATAGAATAAGGAAATCAAATAAGTCAAAGTCCTTTGGAGGAATCATACACATGAGGAAACAACCTGGGAGGCTAAGGACAAGATACGATGTAGATACATGAATTTGTATGAGGAATCAGGTATGTAGTCAAGTTTTGAGGGCAAAACTTCCTTTAAGGGGTATAGGTTGTAAACCCCTAGATTTTACAGTAATTATAAGTAAACCCTAATAACCGAAAGTCAAACCGGAATTCTAAAGTCAATCTAGTTCTATGCTAAAACTAGTGAATCTAGATCCGGCAATTTCGTGCGCGAAACCCAAAAAGAATAAAAATGAGATAATTTTGAATTATAATCTGAAATAATGTGTCGTGACTTAAAAAGATCATATTCGTCAAAATTTAGTTCATTTCGAACCTGAAACGGGATCAGTTTCTAAAATTAGGATCCTTACAAGAAAAATAGTAAAAGTATTCTAATAACACCATTAGACCCGTAATAACATAAGGATTACAAAAATACCAGTTTTAGAATTTTTTTGTATCTAAAAATATCAGATATAGCTCGTTTATGTGTATTTTCTTCACTATCGGTAATTCATTAGTTTGTTTACTATTTATGGTACTATTTCTAGTATTCACTACTACTCATACGTGGCCATAAGGATTTTGTCTTAATAACATTTCTCTAAGGAATAAAAAGGAGTTCTTTCTTTAATAAAGAAAATAAAACTAAACTCTTTTTAAAAAATAATTTTGACACTTAGGAAAAAGTTTCCATTTAAAATTTAGGATTCTAATCCAACAATATCCTTTTCAAAAATTTAAATAAGTTCATCATAGACTTTTAAGTGTTAATGTTATGTAAAGCTTTTTCCAAGACATAGTTATAAAGTTCTTTTACTCTCTTTTTCAAAACACTATAATAGATCTATTATTAAATTTTAAGATTGATAATTCTTTGTTATACAATATTTTCTTAAAAACTTATTTGATGGAACCCATACCAACACTATAATAAATACTAAGAACTAGACAATTTATGAGTTAAGTTAAAATTAACTCACTAGTCAAGAAAACACTTAGGAAGGTAATACCGTTAAACAACCTAAAGTAGCAAGTTTTCAAAATATAAAGCTTATTTTATAAAGTCTATGAGGTAGGAAATGGTAGTTAAAATATAAAAAACAATCATTTAAAATAGACTAAAAATTTTTGTTTACATTTCAATAAATTTACAAAGGAAACTTGTAGATTCCAATCTTGAAATTTCTAAAGGAGATTTTAGTTTTGGCCAACAACACTTGAATCATGCATGTTTATATATAAAAAAAGGATTTTCCAGCTATATAAATGTCTATATGTTTGCTATGGGATTTTTGGTTGATGAAAAAGTTGGAAAACTTGTATTTTTAAGGGTTATAATTTTCGCCATTATTTTGTGCCATACCATTTCAAAACCTAAATATCTTTAAATCTCAAAGACAACATTAGAAATAGATGAATTTTTCGAGTTGGTAGAAACAACATATAATACATGAAATTCCGAGTTAAAATGAGCAAGTTATGGCCAATTTAAGTTGAAATTTCACTCCATCCGAATTTTGACGAAAATGATAAAATAAAAGTAGATAGTTTAAGTAGAACTTGGATGAAGAGCTTCTCTTTCCCGAGGATTACTTCGACTGATAGAGATCGCCATAGCCGAGTGAGTTTTCCTTTATGTTTTATATATTCGCGCATGTGCTTGCAAAGTAGAGCACTAGATATTAAGAAAAGATAAAATTGATATGCATGCAGGTTATCATAAAAATTATGTATGTGATTCATTATGTGTGATCAATTAACAATAAGAATATCGAAACCCGATTGGTTGATTAATGTAAATTGTTCAAAGTATTATGCTATGTGTCTGCTGATTGATTGATCATCTTAAATGAATTAATTGCGGATAAAAAAATTCCTTAAACTTAAATTAACCATGCATATCACTTAGAATATCATGTTCGTATTTCGCTATTACTCCTCAGCGTAGAACCAGAAAGGTAAACTACCTAGCTACATCTTGAGGAATTAAGATGTTCGGAGAATATGGCCTCATGGTGTAGCCAAACTGGATCGATTACATTGGATAAGGAAAGGCCAGGGACTAGTAGTACGGTTGTTTGGAACCCCAAGTCGTGTACGTAAAGGTCGTTGGATCCATTAAAAGCATTTCCTATCTCCGAATGGAGGGCATAAATCCATTCTATATATAGAACCATATAGTCCTTTATATTGTTTGATCATATGGTTGTTGCATTTCATATGCTTGTAATGGACTTGTTTGATTATTTTGTTATAAGTACTTTTGCGTAAAGAATATCTTACTAAGCTTGTTATGCTTACCCGCTAATAGAGCTGGACAAATGGTCTATGGCCCGCGGGCCAGCCCGTTTAACCCACTTTAAAAGTGGGTTAGGGCCAGCTTTTTTTAGCCCGTTTAAAAGTGGGTTAATTTTACCCAACCCACTTAACCCGCGGGCCAAAGTGGGCTAGCCCGCGGGTTAAGTGGGTTGACCCACCAACCCACTTTTATAAAAATAAAATAAATAATTATAGGGTAAATATGTATTAATGAAGGTTATTCTTGAGATTTTTATATTTGAAATTAAATTTATGTGTTAATTATAACAAAGAATAACAAATTGATGCACATGCACCATAAAATTTTATAAAATATATTATTATTGTTTTAAATGAAATATATTATCTAATAAGTTATTTTAGAAAACTTATTTTTATATAAAAAGTAATTAAAACAATAATGAAATTAATCATTAATATATATAACCTTATAAAACTCTCTTTTTTATTTTATATATATATATATATATATATCTTATTCAATTAGTATAAATAAGTTAAATGGGTCAACTTGGCCTATTTAACTCACAAAATATGTAAGTGGGTTAAAAGGGTCAAAAAGTGGGCTGGCCCGTTTAACCCACGGGCTAAAGTGGGTTGGGTTAGGGTCAGGCAATTTTGGCCCGTGGGTTAAACGGGCCAACAAATTTTGGCCCGTTTAACGCACGGGCCAAAGCGGGCCGGGCCGGGTTGGCCCGTTTAACCCACTTGCCCACCTCTACCCGCTAATATATTTTTATCTTGCTAGATTGATGTTTTTATACCTAAGACCACCCTGACCATTTGGATAGGACTTATGCTTTCAAGAAGCTTTTAAGGGAATTCCATTTCGAAGGCTTTAAGATTAGATTTCCTTTAAAAGCTTCCAGTTATAGTCATCAGTTTAAGTAAGACTATGTTACTTTGGAATTTTATCAAGGGAATGCCTCGTTGAAGTTATAAGACCTTATATTTTGATGAATTATAATAGTATTTCTTTGCATGTTTCATTGCCACTATCTTAAAATACTTAACTTCACCTGCCGATCTTTGTTGTGAATGTACGCCTTGTACCAATATAAAAGCTTCCAAGTGACTAAGGTAATCATTCTCAAGTTTTAATATTGTGTACCGTGGGCTGTCATGTTTTGAGTACCTATTGAGATGTGACAGATACACCCAGCATTTCCTAGAGTAATCATCAATGAAGAATATGAAAAACTTTGTGCCTTTTAAGGATGAAATCGATTCTTTCCAAACATCAAAGTGAATCAATTCCAAAATAGTCTTGCTTCTAGAATATGATGTGTTAAACTTTAGTCAATGCTACTTGCTGGTGACATAATGCTTACAAAATGGCAAAGATACCATTGTGAGGCCTAAAATTAGAATTTTCTAGCAAAAGCTTTCATGTTTTGTTCGGATATGTGTCCAAGTTTCTAATGCCATATCATCATTGATCTTTAACTTAAATAAGGCAATAGATGCTTAAGTCTCTCCCTTTAACATATATAAATTTGCAACTATCTTTTGTCCTTTTATAAGTACTAGCGATCCTCTCATTATTTTCATGAACTTGTTTTCAATATTAGCCTTGCAACCAAGATCATCTAGTTGCCTAAAAGGCAACAAGTTCTTCTTTAGGCCCTCCACATGTTGTAGTACTTAAATAGTGCATATATTTCTATCATACATTTCCAGTTTAATGGTTCCAATATTGGGAATCCTTGAAGCATGATCATCATAGTTATAGACATACAATGGTACCATTCTCTTCAAAAGGTCATGTGAAAGTAGCCACCAAATTGAGAAGTAATACATTAGTAGACCTTTTTCTACTTTTTGTTGTTAATTCTGCTTTACAACATAAAATATTTTCATCATTTGAAGTGCTTGCCACATTTCCTTGAGAACTAAAATTTTTCTTATTTAATTTCCAACAATTCTTCTTTAGTTGTAGCATTTAAGGCTTCTTTTACTTCTTGACTTTGATCTGCCAAGATTTTCTCCCACTTGACCAACGTTTCGTGATCTTCCTCCCATCTCTAATAATGCTTCTACTTATTGCGAACATATCTATCTGCTTCTTTATTTTTGTGCTGACTCTCTTCTTCAAAGATAGAAGATGAAATGCTATCAAACACTTTTATAACTTGATGATGTGAGTTGAAACAATAAGATGCTCAAATTGTTGATGTGCTCTATCACTAAAGTGGATTCTAATGTCTAAAGAGTATAGACTTCCCTTTATAGGAAAATTTTATTGTGGAGTGATTTAGCCTCATATAATTTGGTGAGACGATCTTAGATCTCCTTTGTTGTCTTCTTCTCCTCTATGCTTGATAACACTCCATCTGCTAATGTGAGATGAAGATTGGTAGTAGCATTCCTATCCATTTCATTCCACTTAGTATCAATGGTGAAATCTACTAGCCTTTTGTTGATGGTCGCTATCATTACACAAGATTACCTTCATCTTCAATTTCTATAATGAGAAGTTATTCTCATTAAATTTTTCAATCTTAAATTTTGTCACCATTGCTTCTATCACTATTCTTTTGAGCTTAAGAAAATATTTCCCACTATTTCATGTAAATAACAATAGTATATGTGAATACTTCTCAAATACCTATCAAGTGTGACTAATATTCTTACTTATTTTATGATGTGAAATGATTCACTTTTAGTGGCAAACACAAAGTATACGATAAGTATATATATATATATATATATCCAAGTTAGGCTCTGATGCCACTTATTGTAAATATAAGGACATGATAGAGTATTGTCCCAATTATTAAATTTGAGATAATAAAGATAAAAAAGGAAAGACAAAGATTTTATTGCAGAAAACCTTCAAACAAATCAGGTAAAAACCATGGGCAAGGTAAAAGATTTTCACTATGAGGAATTATTAGAGTTACTACCTCTCTATATCACAAGGATAAATAATTGAAATTCTCTCTTGGACACTAGGAGAAAAATATATAACCCTCTAATTTTTCTGTCTTCTATAATAAGTGAAATTCAACTTATAACTCTCTATAACTTCTTCTTTTTCTTACAAGAGAAATGAGATGGTTTTGAGATGATTTGAACGCAAGAACTCAAGCCTATTTGTAGAAGTTGTCTATGGTGTGAATATGGTGAAAACTAACGTATAGTAAAAATATGCTTTTCTAACTTTGTTGGCTTGGGTATTTTGTCTTCCTTTCCAAGTGATATTGTTAATGAGTATTAATTGACCCAAATATGTTGGCACTATAAATTTAACGAATATTCTCTTTATTTCATAATTTTTTCCGAGGTAGAAGAAGAACGGTTGAGGATTGCTCCTGATTCTTTTTGTGGACGAAGTTTAATGCAAAAACAGTTGAAGAAGATTTGAGATTTTTTATTTGCAACCTGTCTCAAAAATCGAGATATAAGAACATATCGGAAATTCATTCTGTGATATCAGTGTTTTTTTTTTTCCAAATTAAAAAGAAAATATTTCGCACGCCTTTAAATTCAAAAAAGCAACAACAGGTTCTCACATATCAATACATTAGCATCCATCAATATGTCCACTTATATATATATATATATATATTAAATCATTCCTTGATTTTGGAAACCTTTGCTTGACAATCGTTGAATACCTTGATCAATTTTATGTGTTGAAAACTTCTCATAACGTGTTAAAACACATTTATTACGAAACCCATCAAGGGATGTAACAAGTAAAGCCCATAACATAATCCAACGGTCGTAGCCCAAAACTAAAGGAACTCAATCTGGAAAGCAGAATCTTTAAATGTCACAAACAAAACAAGTAAAAGAGTTTAGTCTTAAAACAGTCCATAAGTCTAAAACACAACACAGTGGAAAGACTTTATCATCATCGATGCCAACAATCTCGTCAACCCAATAGCCGTCATCGAATTCATAGCACATCTCATCATAAGCAGACTTAATGTATATATATATCATCATCTGAAAAGATTAAGTCTACAAGGATTGATATATCCATCAAATCGCCGACAACAAAACATCTTAAATACTCAAAGCTTCATCCTCATTTGACAATCTAGAGTTAAGAAAAATGGTCTTATGCCATGAATCTTTTGCTCTTAAAGATCAAGTAAGGTTCAAAACAAAGAACGAGCTTACTTCTACGCAAGGACGATAGGGTAGGTAAATTCCTCCACTTTGTATTTTGTGCATTTGAACCCCTTTGAAATTGTTTGTTTCACCTCTTTGCTTCTCTCTCTTTAAGTTATCTATTTATATGTCGTTTCTATATCACTCCTCTAAGCTTATTTAACGCTTAACACATATATATATTGCACATACATCACCATATCAATAGCACTGTATCTATAGCATATTTTGGATAATCTTTCAAGCCACCAATCAAATGATTTCTTTTATAATTTATTTACGGAAAAATCAACCAAAGACTGTACATAGAGTTATCAATTCAAATTGCACATGTCTTTTCTTTTTTGTTCTTTCTATTATTTTTTCTTTTTAAATTCAAAATTTGTGCTCGCAATGATATCATGAATTTACTCTCAAGAAGACCAAGGAAGAAGAAGAAGAGAAGTGAAGGGAAATTTTTTATTGGAGTAATTGATCTATTTTGTGATTTAAACGCTGTCACAGAGGAGGGGAAAAAAAAAAAATCTAACTCATCTGAGGTCAGCTCTACAGCACACAGAGAATAAATTGTAGCGGACACAATCAATGAGGGTTATAGAATTCAACTGAAGAGTTAATTACATGGGATTAGGATTTCCACAAAAAAGTAACAACAATAACAATAATAATGTAACGAGCTGGAAGGATAAGCCGTTTGTGGCTGCTACCATGTATGGATGCCAGTTTCCTGGAATTAATACATGTAAAGCCCTGCCAGGAAAAAAAAAAAAAAAAAAAAAAAAAAAAAAAAAAAAAAGCTATATCTATAACATATTCTGTGACTTATCACTTACACAATCCTTTGCAAAGGTGATCTCTACAGGACGAACTGAAGGACAATGTCAGAAGAATCTACAGGATTGATTCGATTGGAGAAAAGGGTCTGCTACATCTTGATCACAAAAATTGGTGAATATGGCGATGATGTGCAACCTCAGAGACATGATCAAATATTTCCATCTGATGAAGGGAGATTCTTATCCAATGCCACGGTGGCAGATTCAGATGAAGAAATGGAATTCGTGCCTCTTGATGGAGCCGAGGAAGGAGTTGGAAACTTCTTAGGCAACATTTGTTCAAAGTATCCCTTAGGCAACCTTGATGCTTCTGATGATGATAGTCCTATGAAAACCAGGAGAGCGTAGATCAAGAACATGTGCTTACGAGAGACAGACTCAGACATTGTTGCTGCTGTGAATATGCCCAAATGCCATTTACCTAATCCTGAGAGATGATGGGTTTTGAGATGCTGTGGAAGCAGACATGTTGAGTATTATGAGGAGTGTGCCAACTTTGTTTGCTACAGAAAAGGTGACCCAGTGGTAGACAGAAATATTTGATAATTTCTACTGTTGAGGAATTCATGGCATGGTGTCGCCTGTTTTTGAGCAAAGTAGAACCTTAGCTGCGCCATTGGGAGATAAATATATGGAGTAGAGTACTTTCCATGGACCCGGCAGAAAGTGCTTCTTTTGTTTATTTATTTTGCTGCCTTCATTTGCACTCGGCAGCCAGGAAAAGTTGTCTCTGCTACATAAGAAAAACTGTACCACTTTCTTTTCTTTTTGGTAGCTAACGTTGTTTATGTTTTATTTTAAGCTCTCTTTCTCCCCCTTAATTCTGTAGGTAATGTGTTTAACTATTTATAATCAAAGATGCAAACAAGTCAAGTTATGACAGTATAGTGTTGAATTTATACTCAACCTCGAGCTTGACCCAAAATTTTGAAAGTCAATCTCAACCAAACATAAGATTTTAAGCTTGAATGAGACTCAAACTAACACTAGATAAACTTGTGGTCATCTCAACTAAGCTTATTTAGACTTACTGTGTTTGAAAAATAAATTATTCTATTTAACATTCATATCCAACTCAAGCTTGATTAGACTCATGATTTGATTGAGCTAATTATTATGAAGTTTGAGCTTGACACAATAAACTAATTGAATAGCTCAAACTCGAGCCTAACTCAATCACTTTTGAATTGAACTATAATAAAAATTCAATCATGTTCGAATATATAAATTGGTTTAGTTCATTTACACCCTTATATAAGATGATAAAAGACAATGTAAAATTAAATAATTGAGCCTCTTCATTTTTACAATTTTTCTTCTAAAAAATTATTTAAAATAGTTTTTCTAGAGGATGAAAAAGTCAATTTATAATTTAAAATAGTTTCTTTTTTTCCATATGAAATGGGGGTTTAACAACCTAATAACTACAACACATCCCTATTATACTTTAAACTACAACCCAATTGGCAAACGCATTTATTACTCTTGTAACTAACAAGAAATTAACATGCTTGAGAAGAAGCTATTATGAGAAAATGTTTTCTATAATCCCCTTAGTGCTTTAAGGTTTACTTTTGGAAAGAGCCTCTTGCATAACCTTTCAATCAAAATCTATTTCAATCTTGGTCCACCCTCTTCTCAAAGCTATTCTCCTACTTTCTTTTATTGCCAGGATTCCACCTTAAGGGAGTGTTGTGTATGCATAAATTTTTGAAATTGAATTGGACAAAATTTCTCAATCCTTTATCAAAATTATTGTTATGAGCTTTAGTACTAGACAACAGATCATAAGAGTATTGAATAAAAATCTTAATCTTTTATTTGGTTGTTGTCATGAGTTTTGATACTAAATGATAGATATTATGCATACTAGACAAATTTGAAGAAAAATAGTAGCATATGAAGAATGAAACAAATTCATATTTCACAAGACAATTTAAACCATTTATGACATTCTTGTGCCATTCTAATATATAACCCATCCTATAACTCATATACTCCAATTTTTTTACTTTATGACCCCATTTTCATATTCTAATGATATATGTTATAATCCAATATGACAAACAATGGCAAAAACAAACAAGAAAAGTAAATAACACACAAGATTTTAAGTAAAAACCCTTACGGGAAAAACCATGGGCAAAGGAGAGGAGAATTCACTGGTGTTGAAGAAACGGAGTACAGAGGATATGTACAAATGATCTCGCAGATCTAAACTTTCAAAGTCACAAAAGCCTAACAAAACAACACATATTATATGTGTATGTAAGTTTGTGGGAAAGGTTGGCGGCCTAAATCCACCAACCATCATTTTAAGCTCAATGCCGGCCTACGTCAATCCATGCTCTCATAAAATTTTCCAATTTGAAGAAGAATTCAAGGCCGACCCCAAGGTCGGTGGTGTCGATGCTAGAGCTTGCAGCCTTGATCTCAAAAATGGCAACTTTAATGGAATTTAAGTCACACATCCAACAATCTCCACCTTGACACAAATTCAGGAGCAAAATGAACACAAGCTTCAATCTTCAACACAAACAACAAACATTCTCCTCCTCTTCCATAAAACCCCAAAGGGAATCAATCAATAATCAACACCAACCAAGTCAAGAAAATGCTTAAACTTAGCTATAGGAAGTATCTTGGTTATCATATCAGTAGAGTTATCATGAGTACTGATCTTACTTATAGCAATATCACCATTAGTAATAACATCATGAATAAAATAATACCTGACATCAATGTGCTTTGTTCTATCATGATACATCTGATCCTTAGTGAGGTAAATTGCACTCAAACTGTTACAATAAACTATAGCTATCCTTAAATCATCACTAAGTTCACTAAATAACGCTTCTAGCTAAATAGCTTCCTTAAAAACTTCTGTAATGGCCATGTATTCAACTTCAATTGTGGATAGTGTAACTATAACTTGTAATGTGGCTTTCCAACTGCTAACGTAGCCACCAAGAGTAAAAATATACCTTATGAGAGATCTTCTCTTATCTAAATCTCCAGCAAAATTAGAATCCACAAAACCAACAATTTCATCTCTAGTTCCACCAAAATGTACACAAACATTAGTCGTACCTCTTGAATACGTGAAAATCCACTAAACTACTCTCCAGTGTTCTTTATTAGAATTTTCCATATACCTACTAACAACACTTACAGCATATCACAAATTTGAATGAGTACAAACCACTGCATACATAAGAGATCCTCCAGTAATAGAATATATAACTCTTGACATATAATCAATCTTATCATCTAGCTGTGGAGATAAAGCAGATGAAAGTCTAAAATGACCTACTAAAGGAGTAATAACAAGCTTAACATTCTTCTTATCAAACCTGCAAAGGATTTTCTCGATATATCCTTCTGACTTAGTTGCAACAAACATGTTTCTATGTTTCTTATAATTTCTATTCTAAGTATCTTCTTTATTACTCCTAAGTCTTTCATCTTAAACTCTTTTCTCAATTAAATTTTAACTTTTTCAATCTCTCCTCTATCCTTGGCTGCAATCAACATGTCATCAACATAAAAGAGTAGATACACAAAAGACCCATTATCATATTTGTTGAAAAAGACACAACTATCAAAATTACTTCTCTTGAAATCATGAGAAATCATAAATGATTCAAAACTCTTGTACCACTACCTTGGCGACTGCTTCAGGCAATAAAGAGATTTCTTTAACATGCAAACATGCTCCTCCTTTCTTGAGACCACAAAACTTTTGGTTGTTGCACATAGATATCCTCCTCAAGCTCTCCATGCAAGAAAGTTGTCTTCACATCTAATTGTTCAAGTTCAAGATCTTACAAAGTTACAATACCAAGTAATGCTCTAATCAAGCTGTGTTTTACAACTAGAGAAAACACATCAATGAAATCAATACCTGGTATCCGACTATAACCCTTTGCAATAAGTCTTGCCTCATATATGGGTTCATCAATACCTGGTGTTCCATCTTTCTTCTTGAAAACCCATTTACAATAAATAGTCTTTTTTCCTTTAGGAAGCTTCACAAAATACCAAGTGCCATTCTTATAAAGGGATTCCATCTCCTTCTGCATTGTAATCATCCACTTACCTGAATCATCACAATTAATAGCTTTTGAGTAAATTGATGGCTTCAAATTAGAATCAATGTCCTCTACTACATTCAGTGCATAAGCTATAAGATCTGCCTCTACATATCTTTGAGGAGACCTAACTTCTCTCCTAGGTTTTTCTCTAGCAATGGAATACTACTGCTATGTTGGTGTAGAGGCAGAACTACCTTATGTCTGTGATCTAAGCTAAGAAGTAGTCTTGATGTAGAACCTAAATCAATCTCAAACTCCATCTGCATGCTTGATTCCTGTTGTGCTTTATAGATGAAGTGTTAGAAGACAAGTTACATAGCATAGCTATTTCATTAAAAATCACATGCCTACTGATAATGACTTTCTTCAAATTCAGAACACCATAACTTATATCCTTTGACACTAGATATAAAACCAAGAAATATGCAGTTCAAAGATCTAGGCTAGAGCTTCCCATTATCTACATGAGCATATGCAGGACAACTAAATATCTTCAACTCTGAATAATTAATAGGACTATCAGACCATACCTCTAGTGGAGTCTTCTTCTCAATTGTTGTTCATGGAGACCTGTTAAACAAATAACATGTTGTAGAAGCTGCTTCAGCCTAGAATGACTTCGGTAATTAAACGTTAGAAAGCATACATCTAACTTTCTCTACAATTGTTTTGTTCATCCATTTTGCTACCCCGTTTTGTTGAGGTGTACTAGGAGCTGTTAGATACCCAATAATTCCCTCTAATTTGCACAAAACATTAAACTTTAAAACATAATTCCAAGCCATTATCGTGCGAAGACGCTATATCTTTCCAGTCTGTTTCTCAATCATTGTCTTCACTCCTTAAATGTGGGTAAGACATCACTCTTTACTTAAGAAAAATACCAAACTCTTCTTGAGAAACCATCAATGATGGCTAGCATGTAGATGGACCTCTATTTAAAGGCACTTAGACAACCCAAAGATCAAATGGATGTAATCCATAGTACCTTTTTATTAGGAGTTTATGTGAATCTGACTCTTTTCTACTCCAAAAAACAGTGTTCACAAAATTTAAGTTACGATGCTTTGCTCTTCAAGAAGTCTCTTCTGCATAATTCAACATACAGTTTCATTATACCTAGATGCATATGCCAAAGTCTAGTAGCATCATCATTGACAAGAAGAAGAAGTGACTGCTACATCACTTGCAATAATGGAATCTGCAAAACATATAAGTTTGCATTCTTTTTCTACCTCTCATCACAAGAGATCCTTTGTTGATATTCATAACTACCTTCATAGTGTATCTATACTTTTTTGTATCAAGAGTACTCAAAGAAATTAAATTTCTCTTCAAGTCAAGCACATGTCCCACATCACCAAGAGTTCTAACAACGCCATCAAATGTTTTGATTTTGATGGTACCAATACTTGTAACTCTGCAAGAAGCATTGTTACCCAACTGGACAACACCTTTGAAACCTTTTGATATGTTGAAAACCAGTCTCAATTGGGACATATATGAAAATTACAGCTAGAATCTAAAATCCACCCATTACTAGTTTGAGGATCATCATTAGAAGCTACAAGAAGTACTCAACCACTGTGGTCTTTAGCTACATCAGCTTCACCTGATTTCTCTAGTTGTTTTCCCCTATGATTTTCAGTATCTCTCTTATTCTTCTTTTATAACTTATAGCATTCAAATTTAATGTGTCATTTCTTCTTGCAATACCTACAAACCTTATGTCTATTAGAAGAATTTGATATTCCCCTTGAATTTCCACTAGAATTGCAATCCTGAATCGGACCACAAGAAACAAGACCCTCTGCTTGGGGCGTGGATCCAATCACCAAATGTTTCATTTTCTCAAATGATGCCAAAGCATCATAGACTTCATCCATGGTAAGAGAATCACGACTATAAAGTATTGTGTCTCTAAAATTCAAATAAGAAGGAAGTAACGAACATAATAAAATTAAAGTTAAATCCTCTTTATCATACCTAACTTCTAAAGTTTCTAAATAAAAATAATTTCTTTAAAAATGGTTAAGTGGTCTCTAAAGACCCATCTTCTATCAACTGGTGTGAATATAGTCGTTGCTTCAAATGCAATCTGCTGGCTAAACTCTTTGTCATACATGGCTAGTCCAATTTCAACCATAACCCAGCAGTTGTCTTCTGTTTCTACACATCCTATAATATCTGATTTGACAAATGAAGGTGAATTTGAGAAAAGGCGTTCCAATCCTTACATTTTTTCTTCCGATGATCAAGATGCAAGAACCTTGTCAAACCCTAAAAATGCATCATCCAAATCCATTTGTGCTAACTATCACGCCCCAAAGTGTGCCCTACACGTGACAGTCCACCACACTTAACATTTAAACTCAAGTAAGACAACCTTAGTCTTTCCATGAGTTTAAACATTGGCTGTAAGGCTCACTCTCAACATTTATAGGCCATACTTTGCTTCATAGTAGCTTAAGGAGACATACATAGCAGCAAGAATGTAAATCATGTCCGTCTTACAGAGAATTATTCTATTACATGAACTAGGGGGCATACCCCCGATAACGATGCTAAGAATTCTCAAGCTCACAAAATTCCTTGTATTGCCCTTCAGACACTGGTTTTGGGAAACAAGATTAGAGTCCATTTCTACTTTTAAGTCTCGGCCTTAACAAAAGCTCCTCAACCTCTAAGAGTTGTACCTGATGTCCCCGGGTCCTTGGAGATAGCCAAAGGTATTCATACTGCAACAGGAAACTATTGGGGTATAAGCCACGCTAGCTTAGTGAGTGAAAACTTCTGAATCACAATTAATACAAAACATTCAAGCAAGTAATTAATCAACCAAGTGAAATGCATCAAACGAATGAGTTCAACAAACATATGACCAGCCGGAGATCATATATGGATGGACTTGCGCCCTCCATCCCGGGTTAGCAGATTAACGAATCCTGCGGTACGACGCCGTTTAAGCTCACGGTCAACTGAAAACAATAATTCATTTTATGGATCACGATTAACCAACATATTCGTTTTATGGATCACGATTAACCAACATATTTGTTTTATGGATCACGAAAAACCAACCAATGCTAATGCTCCATCTCTTCGTAATATGAATGAATCCAATTATAATTGAAGTCGAATATAGATTAATTCAATTCTTTTAGGTGACCAACAATTATTCGCAGACAATCAATATAAATTCTAGCTAAACAAGAAATAGCTTAACACCCGGTTTCGATATTCCTTAAGTTCCATTCACACATCAACAGCAAACAAATATATAATTCCCATATACCCCATCATGCATAATCATCTTTTTATCTTTGCCTAAACAACTAGTGTCAGTACAATCACAAGCAATAATTGAGAACGGAAGTAGTATTCACTCGGCCATGGTACGCCGGTCTCTTAATAACGGTAGTCGGTTGATAGGGTATCGTCGTACCCGGGATCACCTACCAAATAAAAATAATCCTAATGAGATTCTCATCATTTAACTAATCCAAGCTATGCATCTAAACTAGATGAATTCGGAATTCTCGCTATTTGCGGAAGCTCCGACTTAAAACGGCCATAACTTGGTCATTTTAACTCGGAATTTCGCAAATTTTATATCGATCTCTACCTACTTGAAAGATCTATCCAATTCTAATATTATTTTCAAGTTTTGAAAACATTAGGGTCACGGAACAGTAGGATCAGTTCTGTTCCGTAATTTCTCCAATTCCGAAAAATTGTTTTGCATTTGATAAAAATGTTCCTAGTTGATGATTCATGTATAGATGGTACATGAATGAATTCCTAATATGAATATCATGTAATGAACTCAATATATGCATGGTCTTGATGATCTTTGATGATGGACTCTTATGATCTCTTAATTATTAAGAATTTCCTTAATGACTACTTATAGAAAGCTATTATTTCCAACCTTACATTCCCTAGGGTTTTCATAATTTTCTTCTTGAAATTTGCTTGTTATCCAACTAAAAATAAGTTCCCAATATGTATACTAATCATGACCTTCATTTATGCATAAAAGTTCACATTTTTCATCGAACCATGTCTTTGAACAAGCTACTTATAAAAATCCGAATTTTGTAAATTCCATTTTCTTGCATTTTCTTTATGAGAAAACTTGTTTAATGCATCAAAAATTGAAGCTTCATTATATCTATTATCTAAGGACTCCATTTGACTCATAAAACATCCAATTTAAACTTAAATACTAGGTGTTCATGTAGGCATGACTCTAAATTACGAATTTAACTATCAACCCATATATCAATATTTTTCATTCTAACTCCACTACTTGTTTTACATTTTTCTTATGCCTAAACTCATCTAAACTCATAAAAATCATTCCTTAAGGGCATCTATTACATATACCTTCCATTTCTTGTGCAAAATATGAGTTTTAAAGTGGTTTCAAGGGTTTTTAAAATGGGTTTCAAAAATCATCCGAATTTCCATAAAACATTCCTAGTAAAAATCTTTTCTTTTTCAAGTTTCTTACTTCCTATACATGAAGATCTACCATCTAACACATCTATATACATGCAAGACTAAGCCTTTATGATCTTTAGTGCATGAAAGCTCAAGATATCCACATGAACATAAATGTAGATGAAGATATGAATGTTTAAACACTAGATCTATCAAATATAATGCATGAATCATGAGTTTCATGGCATGAACATAAATATCTACACAAGATTCCTACTTTACATGCATGAACATCACATTATCTCATCAAAAACTCCTTTAAACTCTAGATCCACTTCTTGTGATGGCTTGATATTCTTGCATAAGTGTTTTCATGCCCCTAGCATATGCTCATTGGGATTAAAAGTGGAAAACACATAAGAATGGTCTTGCCATTATAAGATTTAGGACTAACAAAGCTTGGAATCAACATCTAATGGATGATTTGAAGAAAAAAGAAGATGAAACAAACTTGTGGGAGTGTGCAAGTGTGTGTGTGTCACGGCATGGTAGGGAGGAGAGGGAGAGAGTTTAACCTTTGTGAAAATTTTGGAAGAGTAAAAATGAGAGGAGAGAGAGAACATAAGCTTATATAATAGGTGGACTAGGGTTTTGATTGAATAAAAGGAGTAAAATAAAACAAGAATGAGGGGAAATGGGGGAGAGGGGCACCGGCCAACATGAGTGGGAGAGAGAGAGGAGTTTGAATTTTGATAGAATTTGTAATTTAAGTAATAAAATGTAATATTTGTAATAATTATTTAGGAACAAATTTTCTTGGAAAAGAAAATATAATGAGTAGTTGTAAGGATGTAAGAATAGGGTATGGGTAGTGTAGTGTAGTGCAGGTTGTACTTGTGAATAGTAGACAAGACATCTACTTTACCGGTTGTAACGAAAACACGGAAAAGGCTATAACTGTAATTTTTATAGCCCGAAAAATTATAAAATTGATATTTTTGGAATCCTTATAAATTTACGGTTCTAATGAATATTCCGGAACACTTTTCTGAGTTCGTGGTCCCGGGCACGCTTTTCCGTAATTGAGCTCGGGAAGGCCCGAATTGAAAAATTCCGAATTTAAAACTTTCAAAGGTCTAAAATATACTTTAGAACCATAATCCATATTCATTTACTTTATAAAACTTCTTTTGTTATGAAACCGAAGAAAGCCGGATCTAGGGTTTCTAAGCTCCTCTCACTAAGCTTGAACCAGCGATATAGGGTTTCGCTCTCGGTTTCCGAAGTTTACCCGACCACTAGAGAACCAGGGTATACGTTATAATAATAATAATAATAATAATAATACGTTAGGTAACTAATAATATTAAATCGTACTGGAAGACTCACTAATTACCGGTAGTAATGAAATACAAGTAAATTTGCAAAAATGATAATTCTAGCTATTTGGAAATCTGTAAAACTAATAATTTAGAGATCCTTATAGAAATATGAGTCTACGGCATTAACAACATGTTTTTAACACTTGAATCCAGGGTGCGCTTTTCGAAGCCGGCACCTGACCGGATTGGAGTAGGTCGAAAACTCATTGATCTCATCCTTTATAGCATCCTAGGCTTACTACGAACCAATTACACATTTTCCTCTTATTCCGACTCCTTGGTTTAGGAACACGGAATTGCCGAATCTAAACTAAGGAGTTTCTTGGGAGTTTTAGGGACTTAGGTTTCCCGGTTGACTTTCCGGTCTACACCTTTGCCAATTTCGAAATTGATATTTTATACTTATATGACATATCTAATTGGTGAGATTTATTTTAAGGTCGATTTTCATAATTATTAATATCTCTCAACGTTCTCAGAATTCTTTGGATTGAGTTTTATCCCCGAAGGTTAATCACTATTTACTTCTTAACAATTTGTTTTAGGGCTTTATTTACTCGAATTTATAAATTGGAGTTAAATATAAAATTTGTCGTACGTAGGGTTTTAGAATGGAGTATATTGAGTTGCTATTTTATTTCTGAGATTTCTTATTTTTCTCACGATTCAGAAATTTCTGGATTCGTTCGGAATTTGGGACTTATCGAAGTTCAATTTTAATTCAGAGTGACTTTCAGGGTTTTATTTTCAAGGTCCATCTTTAGAATTATTTACTGAAATTTTCCAAGGCTTACACTAACATCGCTAGCATCTTGACCTACAATAGAGAAAATTTTGTGTTACGATCCAACAAAGGAATGTCATACTTCAATGTTGCCATTATAGAAGAAACACAAAACCAAAACCAAAACTAAAACCTTCGGCTTTGATACCACATATTATAATCTGATATGATAAACAATGGCAAAAACAAACAAAATAATAAATAACATACAAGATTTTATATGGAAACCCTTACGGGAAAAACCATGGGCAGAGGAGAGGAGAATTCACTTATGTTGAAGAAACGGAGTATAGAGGATGTGTACAAATGATCTTGCATATTTGAACTTTAAAACTCACAAAACCTTAACAAAAAAACACATATTTATATGGGTTAAGCTGGTGGAAAAGGCTAGTGGCCTAAATCCGTTAGCCATCATTTTAAGCTCAACGTTAGCCTTAGGCTTGTGGCTTTTAAAGCTAAGGCCAACAGCATACACCTATAGGCTAGCAACTTTGAGCCAGCCTGCATCAATCCATGCTCTTGGAAAAAAATTTCCAACATGAAGAAGAATTCAAGGCTAGCGCCAAAGCTGGCAGTGTAGATCCTAGAGCTGGTAGCCTTGATCCTAAACATGGCAACTTTGATGGAATTTGAGTCACACATCTAACAATATGGACTTGAGGACTCAAGGTTACAATCCGTTATTGGAAAAAAGTGAGATAGTCTTTATCAATGACATCCTTACCTATTCAAGGACGCAGAGACAACATAAAAAGCATCCACAAATGGCGTTACAAACGTTAAAAGGACACAAGTCATATGCCAAGTGTGACCTCTGGTTAAACCAAATTTCCTTTTTGGGTCATGTTGTTTCAAATAAAAAATATGTCGATGAACCCCAAAAAAGATAAAAGTAGTGATAATATGGAAACTGCTCAAGATGAAAACAAAAGTGAGAATTTTCTAGGTCAAATGGTTATTATAGGAAATTGTAAATGACTTTTCCAAGATAGCCAAGCTTTCAACTCGGTTAACCCAAAAGCAAATAAGGAGTTGCATGGACGAACAAAAGAGAATGGAGTTTCCAAGAACCGAGTGACAACTTGTCTTTGCACTAGTTATGATGTTACCAAATTCAAAGAAGTTCTACACAGCACATAGAGACACAACAAGAAATAGTCTTTGATGTGTGTTAACGCAAGATGGAAAAAAAAAAAAAAGAGTGATTGCTTGCGCTTCCCGACAATTGAGGCCATAAGAACAAAATTATCCAACACATGATCTAGAACCTTAAGTGCTTGTTCATGCAAAAGGAGCTAAACATGCGACAAATGAGACGATTATAACTCATAAAGGACTATGACCTTAGAATAAGCTATTGTCCAAAGAGAATGAACGTTGTAACTAATGCTCTAAGCTGAAGGAATGGAAAAGCTTAAGACCTATAGAAGAGTTGGACGGATTAGAAGCAACAAGTTTTTAAGTTTAAGGTCGAAACTCATGTGAACTTGAAGGCAAATTCCATTAGAGTATTGGACCCTTTGAAGAACTTGATTCTGTATCACAAGTTAAGTACATGAGCCAAGTTTTAAGGACAAAACTTTCTTTAAGGGAGGTAGGTTGTAAACCCCTCAATTTTCGGGTGAATTGGAGTAAATCATAACCTTAGTCAAACTGAAACTTCAAAAATCAACAATGATCAAGGCAAACTAGCGATTTAAACTCCGGCAATCCTGCGCTCGGAATTTGAGGACAATAAAAATGAGCTAATGGTGGATTATAGTTCGAAATGATATGAAGAAGCCTAAAAAGATCATATTCACCTAAAAATTTAATCGTTTCGGATCCGAACAAGATCAGTTCTTGAAAAACATGCTCTGGTGTCCGAAATAGTAAAAATATTCCGACAATATCATTAGACTCGTAATTATATAAGGATTCCAAAAATATCAATTTCATAATTTTTCGGTAACTAAAAATATCAAATAAAGCTCATTTATGCATATTTTCTCTACTACTAGTATCTTATTTGTCTAGTTTACTATTCATTATATAATTTCTACTATTTATCTATCTCTATTTTATCTTACTACCTATTCTTACAATATATACATTTACTTCTTACAATTTCTACTTCCAATACAACTTTTTACTAAAACTTCTCTTACACTTCATTAATTTCTTTATCAAATTATTTTTTTTTTCACCCACTCTCTCTCTTTTCTCCTTAGAACCAGTGCCATTCATCCTCCCTTTCTCTCAATTTTATTTTCTTTTTCAATTTATTTTATTACATCTAAATTCCCTCCATAATTCTCTATAAATATCACATCTTCCTCCACTTCTTTCATACATTTTCATTTCACTTAACAAAACCGTACTAAATCTTCCTCTCAAACTTTTCTCTCCAAAATTCTCTTCCCAACTCTCTCTTCTTTTCATAAAACTATCGCCCATATACAACTACCATTACTTCATTTCTTCTTCAATCATAATTAATCTTAGGTAAAAATTCACAAAACTCTCTTCATGTTCATGTTAACATAATATGACCATAGTGTATATTTCCTACAAATGGCTATTATAGAAGCAACAATATGTTCATATCATATTTAACAATGTTCAAGTATTATTGTTGTTGTTGTTGTTTTGTTATTATGCTCCATTATTTCTCTTAATCTAACTTTTCTATATTACTAAGTATATTTATGTATATATGCCCTTAAAGCCTATAAGCTCACCAATATGATCTTTATTTATTCATGCTCTTATATTTCTAACAAATTATTTATTTATTTATTTGAGGCAATTTTATTGGGAATAGTCATTCTAGTCTTGGGCTTATCATCATCAAGTTAAAATGTTTTATTTTTCTTTCTTTAGGACTTGTTCATAATCTAAGTCCAGAGAGGTTTGATATAAATCTAAGACTCCCATTTTTGCTTATTATTTTCCTGCTTTTCTTTTTTGAACTAGTTCATTTTAAGTTCCGAAAAGCCTTGATGCAAGCTAATACTTCCTAATACTTGATTTTAATTATATGCTTATTTAATTTTCTATGTCCTTTATTTTCTATATGTGTTATTCTTTTTAGATAATTACAAGTTCATATTCATGCATGATTATAATGTGGTTATCTTAATAAAATTTCCAAAGAAACAAAAGGAGTTTTTTCTCTCACTTAAAAATAAGAACTAAACTCTCTAAAAACACGATTTTAACACCCAGGGAAAATTTTCATTAAAACTTAGGATCATGATTCAACAATATCCTTTTCAAAAACTTAAATAAATTCATCACAAATTTTTAAGTATTGTTATTATGCAAAGATTCTTCAAAACTTAATTATGTGGTTCTCTTACTCTCTTTTCAATATACTAAGATAAATTATTAAATCTTAATGGTGACAATTTTTTGTTATATATTTTTTTCTTAAAGAACTAGTTTATAGGATTTACACCCACATATTGGAAAACATTAAGAATCAAACAATTTCTCTAAGTCGAGTTTAAGATCGACCCATCAGTTGAAAATCCACTTAGAAAGTAAAATGGCTACAACTTGGAAAAATGGTTCAACTATAATATTTTCAAAGTATTAATATAAGATTATCATAAATTTTTAATGTGATAATTCTTTGCTATGCAAATTTTTCTTAAAAACTTATTTATAAAATTATCATCAATACTGTAATTTAAAGATAAATAAATTATAAAGAAGGGCAAGTTTGTCATTTGATATAAAATAAGAGGGTTTTATGATCAATCCTAAAGTATATAAAAGGATTATTAAGAAGGGTCAAAGAATCAAAGGATATTAAATAAGAAGGTTTTATGGTCAAAGTTGAAATATAATTTTATTGTGTTCACATAGCAAAAAAAAAAAAAAAAAAAAAAAACTTGATTATTAAGAATGGATTTTGGCAGCCTAAATTGGATAGAACCTAGGGTTTTTCCTAAACAACATATCTCTATAAATATACCCTTAACCTACGAGTTTGCCACACCATTCCTCAGTCAAAACCCTAAGAGATTTGGAGTACGTTTAAGACATTTGAAAACCGTCGGCTTATATATTCTTTCTTTGTCAACAAAAATCTAATTTTAATACAATTTTGGTCACATGACAGACACATGATAGAAGATCAAAAGTCACGAATCCCTATATATTCTTACTTTGTCTTTTCTTCAACAAAACGCTAAACCTAAATTCTTATCCTTTGAGAGTTTATAGCCGCCAAAGGATTTAGAAGTCCATATCAGAATTGAAAAACATACATATTGATTGAAGGAGATTCAAAATCTAGAAGCGAAACACTAGAGTGGTTTTAGAGAATATCAAATTCAAATCCAATTGAAGGAGAAAGATTTAAAGAATTAGGGTTTCTGATTTCAATCAAGTTCTGCAAATTATAGGTATGTATGAATTTGCCTTATCTCTATAGATTCAAAGTTATAAACTTTTATAAGGGATCTATTCATAGAAGATTATATATATATGTATGTTGTGAAGGATTGTGGAGATAAAGGAAGATTTGAGGAGAAATTGATGTTAGGGTTTCTATGAAGTAAAAACAAAATTAACAGGTGAGTTAAGATTTGGTTAGGGTTATGGTATTAGGGTTAGGGTTTGACATCATGATTACAATTGAATTTTAATTGCGACATATATTGATATACAGGAGTATTGTGAGATTAGGGTTCCATTTCAATTAAAGTTTCTATTGAGTAGATTTGGATTGGAAGCAAATCCAGGTATGTCCTTACCTTGTTTGCTGCTTGTGCGTGATAGGTTTAGAATTTATAACCTGATTAACGAATATACGACCTTAATTGAAATTGAGTGTTGGTTGTGAGTGGTTTCGACTAGAGTAGAACTCATGGCGAGGCCATGGTGGAGTGTGATCTCTAGTGAGACAACTTGATGATCCTTGTGTGAGGTTGTCGCGAGTGGACTCGTGCTTGGAGATGATTCTAGTAGATTAGGAGTCGTGCTTTCGAGCTTTAGCTGGGCATGCAAACTGTATATATGTATATATTATAATATGTGTTTCGAAATCTGAGTTATTCCGAGTTTGGGTTTATATCATGAGTATTCCTAAACTGTGTTGGTTGCAGGCTGATGAAAAGATAAATTAATTTGTGCTTGTTGCATTAGAAATTATAAGTTGTATGTGATATTGTGTTATGTATAATCATGTACATGTGCTTGTGGTTTGGATGCACTAGGCCTTTGTGCTCAATCCTTTATCTTTTTCAGGTACAGGTGATGGAGATATTGTTTATGACTTGTCTAGTTATGATTTGTATTTTGATCATGGGGATGGCGATAGTAGACCTGACTACACTGCAGAGGAATAGGATGTTATACAAGACATATAAAAAAAAAAAAGATTTCTTAAGTTATTGAAGATTTTTGAAACAATATTTTGATTATTTATCTTTTTGAGGATTTGAAATATTGGTTTTTATGTAATAGTATATTAAACAGGATTATATGTTTTTAATTGGAAGTTAGATCGTTTCTGGATTATTATTGGCTTTGGTTTTGCCAACTCTTATATAGTTTATATTACAGGAGATATTTGAAAGTTATAAATTACAGGTTTCACGGGTTTTGCTCCGTCTAGAGTACCCTTAAATGTAGGTTCATGGAGATTTCTATATGTTTATATTTTGGGGTATTGAGATTTAGAGCCTTTGCGTGTCTCTTTTAAGAGAGGGACACGTCGCGGGTTGTAATGCCTTAGTTTAGGGCATTACAAATACTTTAATAAAAACTAAGAACTAGAAAAGTTTTTCAAGTCAAGCATAAATCAACTCACTAAATAAAGATTCACTTAAGAATAAAAGTTGGTAGATAACTTGAAAGACCAAATTTTTGGAATTAAATTTATCTTTTCAAAGTTAAGGAAATAAATTATAATAAGAAATCACTTACTTGTAATAACTCAAAGTTTTAAATTTTGTTCCCAACAACATAAAAGAAATTGTCAAGTTTCACTTTTTCAAGCTCCTAAGACAAGTTGTTTTATGCAAAAAATCATTGTTGACACAATATCATTAGAATCATGCATATAATATGAGTTTATATATGTATTAAAAGGATTTTTCAACTATATAAATATCTATATATTTGTTTGTGGATTTTTGGATAAAGAAAAGTTTAGAAATTTTCATTTTTGAAGGCTGGGATTTTCGTGTCTAATCTGTACTGACCAGTTTTGAAACCCAAATTGCTTTTAATTTCAAAAATAACCCTAGAAATAGATAGATCTTTTCAAGTAGGTAGAAAAAGATATTTTATATGAGAAATTCCAAGTCAAAATGAGTAAGTTATGGCCATTTTAAGTTAAATTTCTGTTCATCCGATTTTTTACAAAAATAATGAAATTGAATTAGAAAGTTTAAGTAAAACTTATGTGAAATACTTATTCCAGGTATTTCTTTTGTTTAGGTGATGAAGAGTTGGAAGATCCTTATCAGAAGGACTTTTACAAGTGAAGAATTTTTTGCAAGGATGGCCAAGTAAGTTTATCTCCTACTTTTACGTATTTGTTTAGGCTTGTAGCTAGAGGCACTAGAAGTAGAAAAGACGAAAATGGAATATGCATGATAATGTTGGTTGAAAGTATACTGAGCATATTGAAACATGAATTGTTTTTAAATAAATTCGTGTTCTACTATTATAATGGAGTATCTACAAATTCTATGGTCACCTTTAAAGTACCTTACGCTCTTGTCAATAATTATATTAATTGATTCATGCATATCATGAAGTGAGTCAAATTGCATGTAGCTACTATGCCTTGATGGGACAAGAGTATAGTAGTGAGTTATTCTTAGGAACAGTAAGACTGCCAAGATGGGCAAAATGGGAGCTGGAAAGAATTATTTCAAGATGGGCAAATAGGGGCTGAAAAAAACTACAAGTTGGATGATAAAGATAGGTTTTAAAGAGCCGGAAATCCCTAACCCCGAATGGAGGGAATAAATCCATTTAAACATATGATTTCCTGCAGATCATATGTATTACTTGCTCACTTGTTTGATTCATTTCATATGCTTGTTTAACAACTTGTTTGAATTTATTGATACGAGTACACTAATTCGGGAATATTCTCACTAAGCTAGTTGAGCTTACACCCCCAATAGATTTTGTTGATGCATGATTAATATCTCTTATACTCAAGGCCTTTGGTTATTCAGGTAAGCTTACACTTTCGAAAAGCTTTTGGGGAAAATCCTTTTGATGAATCTTAGAATAGATTTTCTTTAAAATCTTTATAGTTACAGTTGTTATTATATGTAAAACTCAGACTATCTTTTGAGTATTAGAGATTTAGCGGGGAATTCCCTTAAGATGATGTAAAGACTATATTTTTATGATTTTGGAGATAATGTTTATTTAGACTCTTGTACTCTATATTACTTTCCCAAACTACACTATCCACTTGTGTCTCCTATTGATATGATAGATGCCTTATATATGGTATCAAAGCTTTTACATAACCTCGAGAAGTCATTCTTAAGCTTTAATACTATGTGTGGCATATTGCCATGTTTAGAGTACCATTTGGGGCGTGACACTTGTACCTTAGTTGTGAGATATTTTCATTAGTCTTCAATATGTATACCCATTTATTCTTCAGAGGTCGCTTGCCCTTTGATAGTTCCACCAGATTATAAGTCTTGTTCTCATGCAAAGATTTCATCTCTTCTTGCATGGCTTTAACCAATTCTTTTTTCTGCTCATGTACCATTACCTCTTGAAAACATTCAGGCTCTCTCCTGTCAGTCAGCATCACATACTCATCTAGACTGTGTTTAACTGATGGTCTTCTATCTCTTGGAGAGCTCCTCAACTCAATCTGCTAATGAGGCTCTTAGGGCTCTTTATCTGAATCTCCCACATCAGTAGAATCTTCAAGTGAGGGCACTAGATCTACATTTGTAGAAATCTATTCTAAGGATTTCAACTTTCCAGGCTTCTCTATATCTTCAATAGTTTGGTTTTCAAGACAACATCTCTGCTTTTGACAATCTTCTTCTCCGTTGGATCCTACAATCTGTATCCATACTCATCATGTGCATAGCCCAAAAAAGTGCAATGCTTTAAATTTGCATCCAACTTTGCTTTTTTATCCTTTGGAAAATGCATAAATGCCCTGCAATCAAACACTCGTAAATAATCATAAGAAATTTCTTTACCTGTCCAAAATCTCTCTAGGATATCTTCATCTAGAGCATAAGAAGGTGATAGATTTATCGATCAACAGTTGTTCTCATTGCTTCACCCTAAAATGATTTAGACAGCTTGGCATGTGATAGCATATGCTTCACTCTCTCTATGATAGTGCGATTCATCCTCTCTGCAACACCATTCAGCTGTGGGTATTTGGAACTATTTTCTCCAGTTTAATCCCATGACCTCTATAAGACTCTTAAAACAGTCCTGTATATCCACCACCATTCTCTGCTCTAACATATTTCAATTTTCTTCCAGTTTCTCTTTCTACTCTAGTGTGGAATTGCTTAAACACGTCCAACACTTGATTTTTGGACTTCAAAGCAAAAGTCCATTATTTTCTAAAGTGATCATCAATGAATGTAACAAAATAAAGAGCACTACCCACTGTCCTGTCTTCCATAAAACACATCTGTGTAAACCAAATCCAGTATATGAGCTTTCCTAGTAGGTGGATTTCTTTTAAATGCAACCCTATGTTGTTTACCAGTAAAACAATCAGTGCAAGTTTTCAGAGGAGTACCATTTGTTGGTCCCAAAAGATAACCAAGAGGGGGATGAATTGGTGATAAAAATTTACTTTTAAAAATTTTGAATAAATTTCACACCACTTAATTATTCAACTAAAATGGCTTTGAAACTTTCTCAAAACAATAAACTTAACAAATGAAATCTTTAAATAAAAATTCGGATCAAAACAACTTGTTTAAGTTCACGGAAATTCAAACAACACCTCAAAACTTTTACTTCCAATTTACTTTCTGAGCAACTCTTTGATATAGAAATTATGTATCAGTTACTCTCTGATCAACCTTGTGAGCATGTAACACAGATATGAACAACAAATAAAATTGCACACATTAAAGAGAGATAAGGGAGTAGAGAGTGCAAATTCGATTTATAGAGATTCCGCCTTGAGCGCCAATCCTCTCTTTCAGCTCCAAGCCGGGGTCCCGATATTCCACACCGGTTATGTTCTGTTATCCAATCAATCAACAAAAGTTACAAGATGTCCTTGCCAATTCTCTTTAGCTACAATGTACTCAGCTTGATTCTCCTAATCAATCAATCTACTGAGCCTGCTTGTAACTTTCAATCTCACACTAATTGTATAAAATCAAATCAGAGGAAAAAAGAATAAGTATCCTCAAAAATTTAGATAAAATGAAACACTCAAAATTGACAATAATTAGCACAAGAAAATATGAAGGCTTTTGTTTTTGGTTTGTTGTACTCTTTTTCTCATAATTGTTCTTCTTCCTTTCTATCTTGGGTGCGAGTGTTTTTATCTTGTTCTCCAACGGCTAGAAGATGAAATGGATAAGTTTGTTATAGATTTCTTGCGTGTGATATCAACTCATATTTATCTTCAATATCTGCAAAATTTGAATCTTAATATCCGAATGTTGTTATCTCGAAATTTTTGCTTCAATGGATAAGTTTGTACACCTAACAGCTGGTATGATAATCTTAAACTTGAAATTTGAATTTGATTTTATCTATTGTTGACAAATTCCTTCATCTGGTTTTGTTCACGCAATATTTTGATCGTTTCTCCCATGATTTTCAAATTCCTTGAATAGACAAAAATTCCTTGAACATATTCCTTGAACATCTGGATCGTGTTTTGTAAGAACTTCATATTATGGACACTAACTTTCTCCTCAAATGTAATTTGTTGTGTGATTTCAAAAATAAAATCCTAATCTCATTATCTCTCTTATAAGCTTCACTTGTAATAACATTTGATGAACAATGAAATTCCTCCCTAATAAATAGTGTTTGCATTTTCTCTAATCATGTCGTAGAGAATTAGTTAACTTCCTTGCAATTCCAAATCCTGAATCAGTCATCTCGGATTTGCTGTCATAATTTTCCAAAAAAAAATTTGATCTTTAATCCAAAATTAAATCCTCATGGATATTGAACCAACTTTGTGAAACACATTGAGTATATTACCTAAATATACTCAACATTGGAGCTAGGTCTTCAAAATATCAAATCCAAAAGTAAAAATCAAATCTGGAGTTGACCTTCACGTTTTACAACTCTTTTGCAAAACGCATATCAAACTCTCTCATGTTCCTTCTGATAGTTTAAAAATCCTTGTAAACCATTGAAGAACCTCCTTATTAACCTTTTGATATACAATTTGTTCTTAACAAAAACTTTCCAACCTTCTAATATATGTTCTTATTTGAATCTTATTTCATAGTTACTGCACATTGACAATTATGTAAGTAATCACTTAATCCTTTTTGTTATCATCAAAATCATCATTTGAGAGAAACCAACACCTTTCATATCAGGCAGAAGTTATTTCTTAACAAGCATTTGGAGCCCTTTCTCAATCATGTGACTGGTGTGGTGTTGTGTGTTGTTTTTGTTGTGTTTCAAATGTGATTTGTGAAAGATCAAATTCTACTAATCATTGACCAAGTTTTTCAAATTTATAAATATTTTCTAAATCAACAACTACAGTTTCACAGCACAAGCGCACCCATCAAATGTAGCATAGTAAATGATTTAGGTCGATCCTAAGGGAATAATTGGCATCTAGTATACTTTCAATTCCATTAATTGTCTAGCCAAAGAAAGAGATTAGAAAAAAGAAATAAAGGTAAAATAAAATATACGAAGTTAGAAATATTAACAAGTGTTTAATAAGCAAAATGAGAAATAAGCCTGTAACTTCTATGAAAGAGTAGCTTAGGGTTACTTCACCAATTCCTTATCAAATTGATTTCTTAAGGACAATAACTTTTTAAAAGCTGTTAAAATGGTATGTTTACACCACCGGATTCTCTAATTTAAATTGTAATGCCCTAACATGAAGGCATTACAACCCGCCACGTGTCCTTCTCTTTATAAAAACATACCAAGGCTAAACAATGCTATACCACGAGTAAACATTGATAACAAACTCCAATACTCATATAAAAGGGGTACCTGTTTACAAACATCTCTAAGAAGTAAATCTCCTTATCGATTTAATCAGTTTAAACAAAGTTAACTTTAAATCATAAACTTTAAAACATAAAGGAGTTCTCATAACTTTGTCTTAGTTCATAAAACTAGAAATTTCTTAAAAGATAGAAGATTCCATAAGCTTTCAACTCAATCTCAAAGCTATCCAAGTGGTCTAAATATCAGCAAGAATATCCAGTCCACTATCGTCATCCCCATCATCCGCAAATATTTCAAATTCGGATAGATAATATTAAACTGTATTTGCACTTGTTCCTGAAAAATGAAAGGAATGAGCCAAAAAACCCAGTACGTTAAACCACACACAAATGCATATGCACACACAACCTATATAATCAAATGTGACTATTTCTAATGCAACAAACATCATTTCTTATCTTATATTAGCCTGCAAGCAACACAATTTAGAACCATATGAATCTAGTTCCAAATCTGGAGTAACTCATGACTCCATAAAAACAAACATATATAAAAATTGATAATTATACATATATTAGTGTTAGAGAATCATTCACACACCGCGACCTCTGCCAAAACCTAATCTACCAAAATCATTTCTATGCATGAGTTCACTCGGAACAACCTCACACATAAATCATCAAGGTGCCTCATTAGTATCACACTATGCGTGGTCCTTACTAACCAAAGCCAAAGACAAATAGCAAACATAATTTCTTATTGTCATACAAAATTAAGTCAATTTAGAATTCTAATCCTACAGCACATACAACAAACAAGTCTAATCCTACAAGCACATACAACAAATAAGATAAGGCGGTACCTTAATCATATTCTAGAAATAGGGCTTTAATTCACCAAATCTTCTTTTAGAACACAAACCCTAATTCACCAGAAACCTGATAATATGAACATACAAATTTCAAAATAAAACTCTCATTACAAAATTCTAATCCAAACTCCATTTAAACCTTAATCTCAACAAAATCAGAAATTCACACCTTTCTCCTTGATCAAAATTCAAAACTCCTCCAAAATAACAAATCTCCCTAGTATATCTTTCCAACTTTAGAACCCTCCTTCAAGTAAACAGACTTAAAGAATCAAAAAGAAATTATAAATACATAAATCTATGCATTGAAATTATAGAAACTTACCTCGAATTGATCGTTAATCCTTTAGATCACCAAAAATCAGATTCCAACTCAATTAGGGTTCCTCTTCCAAAAGTTTCTTCGAAACCATAAACAATACTCTAAGAAATTAATATATTTGTAAAATCCTATAGAAGAAAATAGGGATCTGATTACCTGATCTGGACTATCGAATCCTTTTTAACTCCAAATCCAGATCTCTAAGATAATCAGGGTTTTCTCCAATCTCCCTTTAGAAACAACAACAAATTTCTAAGGAAACTATAGATTTGTAGATCTCAAAGAAAGAATGGTTATCAAATTACCTGGATCTGATCCTCAACCTTCCTTAAACATCAAATCTTCAGATTCTCCAAGAAAACTAAAACGATTCTCCAATTCTCCTTCAAAACAATATAAAAACTCTAGGAACTTGATAGATCTATGAAACCTAAAAGAAAAGATGATTTGATTACCTGATCCAGATTACTGAATCATCTTGATGGCTATGAATACACCAAAGGATGTTTGCTAGGTTTAGGGTTATGTTGGAATAGAGAAAAAAGAAGAAAGATATAATAAATCCTTCGCTTTACATACGCTGGCAGTTTTCAATATATATGCCGGCGGCATTGAAGCCGATGTACACTCTACCAAATACATTTACAATCAAGACTCTACCATGTGAATATAACACAATTATATTTATACTTTGACCATAAAACCTTCTTATTTAATACCCTTTGACACTTTAATCTTTCTTAATAACTTATTTATTTGTATATTACATTTCTCCCCTCCTAAAAAGAACTTTCATCCTCGAAAGTTACCTAAATTTCTACAACTCCTTAAATTCCTTGTTTCCAACTCCAGAGTTTATGCTTCCATTTACTCTTCGGCATTTAGATGCTTTATGTTCAACCACTGATCTCTCATACCATATTCTCCTATTTCCAAACTCTTTTTCTTGTTTTCTCAATTGATTATCTCAATCGACTCTACTACAATTTAATTAATGTCTCCATAACTCATACTTTCATTGTATAAATTTAGTACACTTCATCCACATCTACATCGTACGCTTCAAGATTATCATTCAAACTTTTTAACAATGTCTGTTATCAACTTTGCATCCATTTATTATCTTTTCTAAAACTTTCCTTGCACAATATCTCCAATTCAATTTCCTCAAGCGATGTTTTGAAGGCTGAAAATGTAAGCCCCTGAATTTTTTGAGAATAGTTTGGAATACCGAATCGAAACCCTAAAGTTGACCCAAGTTGAAACCGAGTCTTAAACCAATTTCAACCACAGGATTTCATAAGAGAATTTTTCAAAAACAAAAATAGAAAATTCAATAATCGTTCAACTCGAAAACCCGAACATGAGAAGGACTACCTATCCGATCCTTGATATAAACCCCTCAATTTCTAGGGTAAAGTTGGATTAAACCCTAAACTTAGTCAAACCAGAGTTTCAAAAGTCAACAATGATCAAGACAATTAAACAATTTCAACTCCGGCAATCCCGCGTTCTCAAACCCTAGAAAACGAAATTAAGTTAGTGTCTTAAAATAGTTCTTAATAATATAAGGTAACATAAAAACATCATATTCGCGAATTTCGAGTGTCCTTCAGACTCAAACGGGATCATTTCTCGAAAAGCGTGTCTTGGAGCTCGGAATATTAAAAATATTCCAATAACACCAAAAGACTCGTAATTAAACAAGGATTTCAAAAATATAAGTTTTAGAATTTTTCGGTAACTAAAAATAACAGATATAGCTCATTTATGTGTATTTTTAACTTACCAATATTTTATATGTCTAGTCTACTATTCATTACTATTTCACTATCTCTACTTTTTCTATACATATTTCTTACTACCTACATACCTATTTTCTTACACTTTTACATTTCCAATACATCTTATATCAAATCACATCTTACAAATTAATTATTTCTTACAAAATACACACAAAAATCAACATCGCTCCCTCTCTCCTTCACTATGGCCGGCGTAAATCACTTCCCTCTCCCTCTCATTTATTTTCATTTTCAATTATTTTATTACATCAAAAATTCACTCCAAAAATTCTATAAATACCCCCTTCCTCCTTCATTCTTTCACACATCCATTTTACATAACAAAACTCTACCAAAATACTCTCTCTCAAAACCTCTCTCCAACAAATCTCTCTCAAATACTATCTACCATTCCCTACAACTTCAAGAAGAAAATAACAAACACAAAACCCAATCATCTTTTTTCAAACATTCCATTAAACATTAGGTAAAATCCTACTTAAATTTCTTCATCATGTTCATACAACTTAGCATGCTTAGTGTATGTTTCTTAAGCTCATATGAGCTAAAGAAGCAACAATATGTTCATGTTTTGTTTTTGTTCATGATTCATATTTTATATTATGTTATTATGTTGTTATTATTATTGTTATTATTTTTGCTCTAATCTAACTTATATAATATTATGTATACTATGCATATATATTTATTTAGAGCATATAAACTCATTTGATATTTATTTATTTTCATATCTTGCAATTTCTTTATTTATTTGTTTTATGCAATTTATTAAGACTAGTCTTTCTAGTCTTAGACTTGTCCATATCAAGTCAAAATAATTTTCTTTCTTTTCTTTTCTTTTCTTTTGGGACTAGTCTATTCTTAGTCCCAGGTTGCCTTGATGAAGCTAAGGCTCCCAATACATGATCAGGATACCTTGATCAAGATAAGGTTCCTAATGCTTGACTATTTATTATGTTTATTACTTACAAGTATTTCTTTATGTATTATCTTTATTTTTACATTACTATATAATCATATTCATGCATGATTAAGAATGTTGTTGTCTTAAATAAAAATAAAAATGGGTTCTTTCTTAAATAAAGAAAAATAAACTAGATTTCTTAACAAAAGAAATTTCCAACAAAAAGATCTAAGTTTTGTTTTAACTCTTTTTAAAGGATAAGCTAACCATAAATTCTAAAAGAATTAGTAATGTAGATTTCTTCCAAAATAATAAAAGGAACTCATTTCTTATAAATCGAAACTAAATACTTCATAAAGAAAGAATTTTAAGCATTGAAGATTTTAACTTAGCCATATCTTTTATAAGACTTCAGTAGGTTCATTATAGACTTTGAAAATCACCTAAAGAAAGCCTCTTCAAAACTTAATTTTATATGTGTATTCTCTTTTCAAAATTTAAAATGAAATTTTGCTAAGTTATAATATTAGCAATTCTTTATTAAAAAGCTTTTCTTATCAACTTGTCTAAGAGAATTATTCTACCATTTAACAAATATTAAGAATAACAAAATTTTTCAAACCAAGATAAAGTTAACCACTATTTTAAAAACCAACTTAAAAAAATAAAATTTGCCAAGAAAGTAAAGTTTTAAAGGTATACATATTTTCTAAAGAGAGAAATGATATAAAAATAAAAGGAAAACATATATTTAACACAACTTCAAATATTTGACCACATCAAAAACTTAAAGGATATTTGAAAAATTATTTTTCAATTACTAGAAATAAAGTTAGTAGATAACTTGAAGAATCAAATTTTTGGAAATTAATTTTCTTTTGAAAAGATAAGAAATGGAATTATGATAGGGAAACACTTACAATAACTCAAATATATTTTTGTTTTTCTTCTAACAATTCAAAAAAGAGAAATTTTCACAAGTTTTATCTTTAGAGACAAATTGTTTATGAAATATCAACATTGAGACAACACTACAAAAATCATGCATACAATATGAGTATAAATATATGGTCAAAGGATTTTTCAACTATATATATGTATATCCATATATTTTTCTTAAAGGTTTTTGAGTAAAGTGAAGTTTGGAAAAATCATATTTTGTAAACTATAAATTCGTAACTATTCTGTACCGTAATATTTTTCAACCCAAATGGCCTTTTTTTACAAAAATAACCTTAGAAATGAATAGATCTTTTCGATTAGATAGAAAACGGTATATTATTTGTGCAATTCCGAGTCAAAATGGCCAAGTTATGGCCATTTTAAGTTGGAATTACCTTCTATAAGAATTTTAACGATCTTATGACATAGATTTTGATAAGTACCATAGAATCAATAAGAAATACTCATTATGGGTATTCTTCTTGATTAGGTGATCCCGAGGAGGAGTATTCATACCCAAAGGATTATTTTGATTAGTGGATTTACTGATCGACTCATCCATGAAAAGATAGATCCTCATGGCCAAGTGAGTTTATTTCTTATCTTTTACGTACTTGGTTGTGCTTGTAGCTATAGGCACTAGAAGTAGAAAAAGATGAAAATGAATTATATATGATAATATTGGTTGAAAGAATGTTAAGTATACCGACGCATGAATCATTGTTAATTAACTTATGTTTTACTATTATTCTATTGGAATGTGTGCAAATTCTGTGATCACCTTTAAATTACTCTAATTATATACTATGAATTATATTAATTGATTCATGCATACCACATAGTTAGTTTCATTGCATGAGCTGCTATTCTCGATGGGACAAGAGTATAGTAGTCGGGTGTGTAGTAGCCAGAAATCTGCAAGATGGGTGATTAGGAGCCTGAAAGAACTATTTTGAGATGGGCGAGTAGGCGCCTGAAATAAACTACATGAGTTGGATTTAAAGATGGTTTTAAAGAGCTTGGAACACCTAACCTTGAATGGAGGGGTAAATCCATTCAAATATACGATTTCCGGTAAATCATATGTATTGCTTGATCACTTGCTTGATGCATTCATATGCTTGTTTAATAACTTGATTGAAATTATTTATACAAGTACGTTGATTCAAGAATATTCTCACTAAGCTAGTTATGCTTATACTCCGATAGACCTTTGTTGTATCAGGTCCAATATCTTTTATGCCCGAGGCTACATATAATTCGAGTGGGATTATGTTTTGAGGAGCTTCAGGAAATCTTTTGAAGATGTTACGTTAAACATCCTTTAATGTGTTTTGATGTTAGTGTTATTTTGTTGTGAGAAAGATCAAGTTAATATTATGATTATATTAGAGAATTATAGGGGAAAACCCCTAAGATGATGTAAGGTTTATATTCTCTTAATAATAAATTGAAGATTATCCAGATTCGTGTATGTTGTATTTACTAGCTCGAACTATACATCCCACCGGTGTCTCCTATTGTTGTGATAGACGCCTTACATATGGTGTTGAAAACTTTCGCATGACTTTGAAAAGCCATTCTTAAGTTTTAATACCGTATGTGGTGGACTGCCACGTTTAGGGTACCCTTTGGGGCGTGACAGCAAAATGTTACCACTATAGTTTCCAATTTGAATTCCAAAGGTCAAACCTTACATTAACCTGGAGCTTCAAATGTCACTGTGTCACTTATGCTTCTATTAACTCAACTTAGTTTTTACCGCTATTATTCCATAACAAAATAATGTACATCGCTCGCACACCCATCCATCTAATCCAAAAACACTCATTAACTATCACCTCAAAAAGGGGCCTAGTAGGATTAGTCTAAAACTATCATACCACGTGTGCACCATAATATGAGAGCCTCTTAAGTCAGAGTGTACAAGACTCTAATTATTTATCAGTGCCTTTCATATAACTATATATTATATTACTGGATTTCAACTATGGAATCCGATTGTCCATTTCCTATCAAGACCGCAGAGAAATCATATCCCCTACTAAATAATGAAATTGAGTTCTAACTAACAAAATAGAAAGTCTCATTTGTTTATACAAATAATAAATTTTACATTCTAAGCTCAATGTCAACTTAGTATCTAACTTCACTATAGTCTGATGGAGAAGTACTCGTCACACATCCCTATCCTAGACCCAATTAGTGTTATACCTGCACAGAAACTGTTGGGGGTGAGCGAACCACGGGCTTAGTGAGATAACCTGACCAAACTACATCAAACAATAACAAACAAGTATAATTACCAATCATATGCAATGTAACAATCAATCAATATCAAATTACAGCTTGAGATCTTGAATCCAAAGCAGGATGGAGATTACGCCCTTCATCGAGGTTGAAGGATCACATGCTATGGCCCACCTACCCAGGAGAGACTAAGCATACAAGAATACAACAATACTCACTTTAATTATCTCTTTAAATTAACCATATCTTAATTCTCTCATTTCCTGTTTTCCTGCCTTAGAAACTCCACTAAGTGTTAGTCCTTTCAAACGATACCATAAGCGGCGTCCTTCATTTACCATTTAGTTCCTATAGTATCGACAGCTCAAAGGTAAACCTTGCGTTGATCTAATAGCTTTTAGCCTAGGTCAACCAAGCATTATCAGAGGGCCGAAATACTAACACGTAGTAGGTTGCCACTTGCTCAAATGCTATTTATGCAAATCGTGTAATGCATGATCATTTTCTTTTATAGTGTCAAAAGCTTTTAGTCAGGTTTAAGGTGATCATACAATTCACAGACAATATCAACATGCTTCATACGGTAATTATCATAAAATAAACTTATCGCTTATAATAGGTAATTTTGGCAATCAAGCAAACACCAAACATCATGAGCATATACCCAACCCCACATGCATATTAGTTTAATGTATTATTATTATAAATGCAACTATATTACAAGCACAACAGTATGATAAAGTCAAAGTTACTCCACGCTGTGGTCCTTGCTATATCGCTGTAATAAGCTACTGATAGTCCCAGAAACCGATTTATATTCCTATGGAATGAAATAACATATATTTATTATTATACGATTATTCCTGTAAGAGAAGTCTTCTTAAAAATTAAGGGTGTTAACTTTAATCACCTAATTTTAAATTAAACTTAATTATTACGGTGTCTATTAATTTAATCGAATTCCTACGAATATCTAAATATTATATTTGATAAAGTTTCTATTATTTCTAAGGACTTTTAAGGTTCTAACCTTTATAGTAAGAAATAATTATTTGTTATTTATTTTCATTTTGCTTCTCTTGATCTTTAATTGTTATTTATATTTTTATTTAAGAGATTTATCTTTCTTTAAGTTCTAACCACCTTACATAGAAGATTTTTTTTTTTTACTTATTAAATATTTGTCTCTCAATCATATATGTCTTTTATATTATAGTATTTTTATTTATTTAAGGGCATATTTTAGTATCTATACCTTTAAAAAATTATTTTAATAAAGTCGTATGTATTATGGAGTTTTGGATATATCAAATATGTATATTTACGGTGTTTAGCAAAATCTTAAATTTTTATTTCTAAATATTCTACGATATGGGTATACCATCTTTAATTCGATTATTGTTAGAATTTTATATTTATTTGATATTATCATTGCTTTTATATTGTTTTTTAGTTAATGGATTATAGTAACATTATTTATCTTCTATTTATAAATTTTCGTAGAGTTCTTCTTATGTATATTATGTACTTATCTTGTAATTTTAGATTTCACATTGCTCGTAAATTAAGCCTTTAAAATTTTCCATTGTTGTATATTTTCTTTATATAAAGATTATTTTATTAATTTTTAAAATCTTATTTTTATTAGTACCAAAAATCATATCTTTTATTTTATAATCTACTAATCTTATATTAGTGATACTCATAAAAGTAGTAGTAATACTAGTTATTAAAGATAATGGGTGATTAAATTAGTTTTAATATTACTACTAATAGTAAAAATAATTTTAATTACAAAAACAATTTTAATAGTTTTAGTAACAAAATCAATAATACTAATATTGGTAATATCAAAAGGCAATAATAATTTTAATATTACTACTAACAACATTAGTGATATTAGTAATAGATCAACAATATTCGTAATATAAGCAATAATATTGCTTAAAGAAAATAATTTTAATGATAAAAACATATCAAAATATTTATTCATTTATTTATTTTTATTATCATATCATTAATAACATAAGTAGTTTAAGTAATATTTCTATTATTTTTAGCTAAAACATAAATTACGGAATATTTATTATCATAATCATTTTATTTGGATTAATTAAATTAATTTGTAAGTTATTATATTATTTTATTATTATTATTATAGTCCTCGCCGAAGGGGGACTTCATCTAGGGGACGTCATTTACGTCCCCCAATTTTGGGATATTCATTTCTTTTTTTTTAATAAAATTTAATTATTAATTTTTATAATAAAAATTCGTAATAAATAAAATATTAATTTTTAAACACTTTTTATATTACTAAAACGTATACTTATAATCTATATCTTACATAGCTTATACTAATAAAACTAATATTAAAAATTAATTAAAAATCATAATATTTCAGAATTAATAAATAAAATATTATTAATATTTTATCTAACCAAAATAAATAAAATTATATTTTTTTCTACATTTTTAATAATACTAAAGTATTTACATAATACATATACTTAAATAACTATATATTACTAAAAATAATTCCAAAATTATAAAAAAATTATTTCACTTCAGAATAAAATAAATAATATTTTTAATAATTAACCAAACCTATCAGAATTAATAAAATAATTTAATTAATTTTTTTAAATCTGCACATATTGGTTACTATTCACGTAAACAGTACCAGGAGCACTATTCTCATCTTCAACCTTGGTTTTGATCCGATTTTCCATTATTTTACACGCCCAAT